>JAFBJR010000258.1:2669361-2779107 GCA_016785285.1 Brachirus orientalis | reverse complement strand
AGATCGTCATAAATATTTAAAACAGCTTACGTCATCCTGTTTACGACGCATGAGCACGGCGGAGGGAAAACATACGCTCTGTCTCCTCTTTAGCATTTAAGTGCAACAACGACTTTGCCTTTATAAAGGTAAAGGATATGTTAATGAAACTTTTAATGTGTGGTAATAGAAAACGATGAAAGATTAAATTCGACGGAAACGGATCTTAAGCGAAAACGGAAGTAGAGAGAAGTGAAACCTCTACTTTTTTTTTAAACTCCCTCCAAACAGTTGACAGACTGACTCGCACGCACTTGCTTCCTGTTGACAGCGAGATTTATAAATATTTATAAGCGAGATAGGATGTAACAATATCGAAAAAGGACAGGAGACGCCGCGGGACGGGACGTGTTTATGTTTGTCTTTTCCATGAGTCTCTGGACAGTATGTCGCTGAGTTCAGGCGGTTGGACTCCGCACAACAGCCGCGGCTTCTCACCGGACCAGTCCGCTGCCCTCCCCGCTCAGAGTGGGGCCTCACAGTCACAGCTCGGCTGCCAAACCGTGCTAATCTCGGTTCGGGTGTCGGTGTGTCATTCTGGTATTCGGCCGCTGTGTCTCCCGGGAGCAGGTGATGAGTCACTCCGCCTGCTACTCAGCATGGACCCGGGGAAATCCGGGGAATTCCGGCTGTCGCTCCAGGACAACAGTGAGACTGGCCGGAGTGCGGTGAGTGTACAGCAGCGACAGCAGTGGAGGGAGTGTGCTGGGCTTGTTGTTGTTGTTTTTGTTGTGTGCACCTGAAACGCCAAGTTTAATTAACAAATCAAACTGAACTGAACTTTTTATAATGTAACAGAGAAGACGTCACACGGATATAGTCACACTCTTCAGTAGGTTCAGTGTAAAACATTAAATCCACGCATATCTAAGGTCAGAGTAGATAATCAAAGAATGGAACTCACACTAAAAGGAGCTGAGAGAGCACTGTCTTACCAATTTTTAACGAAGAGACGGAGTTAGAAATATGTAAATGAATAAATAAATATACGAATAAAATAGCAAGTATAATAATGTTTTGTTGTAATAGCTAATCAGATTTAATGGTCCAGTGGGTAACACAGGTGGATTTATCAGCAAAAATTCAATGTACTATCCACAGTATGTTTGTATAGAGTATAATTGCTTCAAAATAAAAAAAAACCCATCATGTTTTTGCAGCCTTAGAATAAACCTTTTAGACATACTTCATGCAAGGGCCTTGCTTTATGGAGGCTGCCATCATTATTCCCCTTCAAATGATTTAATTTTTAGATTCATTCACATTTGTTTCAGTATCTGACATCTTAGTTTTGTACTGTAACAATTTTGATATATCTTAATATATATCTCTTCACTACAGTGATGTGGAATTTAAAAATTGTATTTTTATTATAAATATCATGCAGTGCAGTGATTAATTGATTAATTTTTCTTCATTATTTCATCCTCCCTCATTTCCTGTCACTCACTTACTCTTTCTTCCTCTTGCTCCAGACCATTGCTGAGTTTGATCTGAGGATGGTGAACTATGAGGTGAAGTCTCCAAAGTGCCATGAGCTGAGTTTGGTACCGCCACCTCATGACCGTATTAGCTTTAATTTCCGCTGTGAGCAGGAAGCCCAAGAGTGGGCCACTGTGGTGATGTCATCACTAAGAGAAGCACATAGAGGTCAGTACAGAAAGGATTAGAGCCTTCTATGTTTTGTCACATTTGTTACAATCGTATCCCCATAATTACAAAGACAAAACAGAGACTGGTGGGTGATATAGATCCAGGTGTGCAAACTTATTCTCATCATACCTAAGAACACTCAAGGCTGTAATCGCTATGATATAAGCTTCAATTAAGAACTGAATAAAGAGTATAAATACTTTTTCCTGTGAATAATTAGTGAAAATGCTTAAAATTCTGCTTTTGCTTTGTCCTCAATGGGATGTGACAGAAGGATAGGGGGAGGAAAAAATAAAAACAAAAAAGTGATAAAAAAATGTACTTTCCAACCACCACAGAAGATTTGCCCTTTAGTGAACTATGTTTTGTGCAAAACAGTATTTATTAATTTATTTATTTAAACAGAGGAGCCTTTCACTGGCCTGGATCAATGCTAGTCACATCACAAGTGTCTGTTTCAACCACTGAAACCAAGTTTAATATTTTGACTTGAGAGAAAATGAAAATAAAGCGGCCTGTACTTAATTACATAATATTTATCCAAGCAATAAACACAAAAAATAAAGCAGATAAAGTAAAATTAGTAATTAAAAAAAGTAATTATTTCTAAATTGTAATAGGATAATAAGATTCAAAAAGAAGATGCAAATTGCTGTGTAGGTTAACTCCAGGATGTAATTGATCAGTGAAGCATTTAATTATTCTTGAGGTCTGTAAAGCATTTGAAAAATACATAGATTGTGGAAGTGACAGCATAGTAGACAAATAAGCTCTGGGGCACTAGATGCAAATGGCTGTCCTTGAACTGATCTAACTTTAAAGCTTGTTAAGTGTGGGGGAGTTGCTCTTACTTTGCTGTTGTGTCACTCTTTTAATTGGGCATGAAGTGTATTAGAAAGAGGAGATTAGGTCACTGACAGTGCCCTGTTGTCTGATAGTCAGAAGTACAAAAAAAGTAATCCATAAAGCCAGTCTCAGTGCAGATGAGTTTGTTTGGAATCAAAAGATTCTTTGAGTCCTTTGCAGTGTTGAGCTCTGTGTCAGGTTGTTACCTCAAGAAGTACATGTGATGAATGAGGTTTGGCTCTCTTCAGAGGTGTGTTCTTTAGAGGTGGAAGATTGGGTCAAGGTAAGGAACAGGGACAGCATTTGATTGGTTGATAGTACAGAAGCAACTGGAGGAGCCAGTACAATAGCATGCTGAAAAATGGCAGGCCAACCAAATCCAGTACCAGAGAAACTTATTCAGTGCACTGGGGTTACATGTGTGTCACATTTTTACTGATATATCTTGGATTTCATATCCAAACAACGTCAGAGTCGGCACTGCACATACTGGTGCCCTTAGTGAGTCACCCTTGCCAAGTTTGAATCCCATCAAGTGAACCGATGGACACTTATGCAATTAACCAACAAACTAACAGACATTCATAGATAGATATCAGTCTTGCTTCTATTTTACTAAAAACTAGATGCAATAAAATAGTATTAATTATGTACAACAAAGTAGAATCCATGGTTTTAAACTCTATTTAAACTTGTGTTTTTTAACATTTTTCCTTGGCAGTTGCCCCTTATGCTAATGGTGTACAGTGCCCCCCGGATGCCTTTCAACCTCAGAACACACTGGCTTTGCAGCAAACAGGTGTGTCCACTGAACATCTCAGTATAAATAATCCTTTTTTAATGTGATGTAACTAATTCTTTCATTTTGTCACTCATTTTACTCCATCATTAAATCATTGTTAGCCCTATATGGAAACATCCTTTCTACACAAAGTTGCCATCCATGTATGTTCACTTGTGTGGACTTGCCTGTGTTTCCTTGTGCATGAATGCATTTCTTCATCTGTAGAGGACACCTGCATAGAATTGTCCCGGGCCATAGAAGCAGGTGACATACAGTCTGCTTCTGACATCGCTGCCATGCTCGCACAGCAACATGCTGCGCTCAAGATTCAGCCCTCTGCAGGAGACTATGATGACACTGAAATCAAGTAGGAAACTCAATGTCATTAATGCTTTTCATTGTTTTTCAAGATTTATGGTAATTCATTTTGATATAGGGCTAAATGTAGATTTTGATTCATGATGTGTATTCATTTTTATTTTACAGCTTGGCTGTTATAGTAGAGGATTGCTCCTCATCCTGCTGTGTTACTGTCAAAGTTTTCCCACATATGACTACTGCAGCACTGAAACAGCAGGTTAGTCTTGCAAATGTTAAAACCTTCCACTTCAAATTATTCTGCATAGTTCAAAAAATCTTTCTCTCTTCCATTGTCATTCACTCTCTGTTCCTTTTCCTTTTGTACCACCTCAGATGTTTCTTGAGTATGGCTTTCACCCACGGGTGCAGCGCTGGGTAATTGGCCAGTGCTTGTGCAGCAACCAGCGAACTCTCGCCTCATATGGTGTCCGTCAGGATGGTGACACGGCCTTCTTGTACCTTTTGTCAGCCCGTCATGCTCATTTGACACTCCAAGTCCTGCAGCAGGACCAGGAGAGTGCCCTTCTCCTCAGCCCTCCATCACTGTCGTTCCCCAGCCCTCATCTGCCTTCTACCTCTGCAAATGTTCCCTCATCTCAGGACCGTAGGCCATACACAACCCTTCCCCCGAGAATCCATACTAGCAGCAACACTGGTGAGTGAGAGCGTGAAAATGTGGTTTTGATTGATGCATCTGATGCACAACAAATGGTTAACACATATTTTTTTTACCTGTCACCATCAATGCACATGAAAACACATACAAACTGCATTGGTTGCTCTCTAAATAAAAATGAATACATATTGTACTTTTATCTGTTAAATAAAGGTTCAAGAAATTTAAAAAAAATTAGAAAGTGACCTTTTTTTATTGAAATGGTGGTTTGTATTTGATTTTACTACAGTTGTTATAAAGCATCCACTGAAAACAGTTTGCAGTCACAGACTGTAAAGGTGAGCTGTTAGGATTGAGTTTCACACATATGCCTATGGCTACTTAATATAATGAAAATATAGTAATGGAAAATGTTAACACTAGACCAATTTAAAATCGATTTGGTCCATGTGCACTCTTGAATGAATCAAATTTATAATGTTCAACATGGAGTACTTTTGACAGTGCAGCATTGTTTTATGTAGACCTGTTTGTGAGGGCACATGGTAAAAAATAATGTAGGGGCTTTTTAGATTCTTGTTCTATACTTTTTCAGATAGAGGAAACGTCAGCGAGATCAGGGATCTCATCAACCTTGAGATGTCTCAACTCAATGAAGCACTGAGCCCCGTCACATCCTCACATCAGGTAATCGCAGCAGTAAGTGAACTCTCTTCTAGTGTTAATTCACTCACAGTGCAGGGTTAGTATTACATTAGATCAAAATATGCTCTTTGACAAATCTTCACTTAGCTGTGAGTGGAATATGTATGTTCCACCAGACATTAAAATCAATACGTTTATTTGCTGATCCTCTCTGTTTTAGGGTTGGTCATGCCCCTCTTGCACTTACATTAACAAACCAACTCGGCCGGGTTGTGAGATCTGCAGCACAAACCGACCGGAGAACTACGTCATCCCAGGTGGATATCGACCCGACGCTCTGGAACTCAGGCGCATCCAGCAGGAGAAGGAGGCTATCAGACAGTATCAGCAGGTAGGAACAAATAACAGACACTGCCACACCCCCACTACTATCCCTACTATATACCTGTAAGCATGCAACAATTTGTCATCCACAAACATAAATACATATACTTAGAATAAACATAACTCAAATAACTTTCTGATCAGAATAAAAATAAAATGAAGAGGCTGGAGGACCATTCAGTGATGGATTTCATGGAAGAGGCTTGGGTCAAATAACAGCACTTTGTAAAAAAAGGTGACTGGGGGAAAAAGGGTTCCAAATTGAACAAAATATTCTCAAATCAATTCAAATATATTTTGTTGTCTCCATGCAAAAAAAAAAAAAAAAAAATGCGCAAAATTGCTACAGCAGCTGCAATAGATAAAAAATTATTTACCAAAGATATACTTTCCTACAGAATTTAAATAACAGAATAAGAAAAAAATGAAAATCATCCATGCCCATAAAAAGCAGATTACATCAAAATGTAGGTGAAACCGGACATTAAACCTAAAACACAAAACACTAAAACTAAAAAAACAGTTAAGAGTGTGAAAGAGAAGTGACGGTGCTTGTCAAGAGAGGTGATAGAATTAACCTGATTTCATGTTGAGTTGTTTTTATTTTCTCATAGGTGTTCAGATGTAAAACCATCCGTCTTTAGCTCAGATAAAAGTGAGATGAAAATACGACACTGATTCCGAGCTGACATTTGACTTCAAACTTGCAGTCTCTCAGGTTGACTCTCTTCTCTTCTGTCTCTGTTTTTTTGAAGGAGAAAGGGAGAAGAGAGGTGCTGAGGAGTGCTGGGGCTCAAAACAACTCACTCCTGTATAACCTGGACCAGGACTACTGAACACACAGAGACATACATGTACACTCTGTGTATAATCATGTTTCATTCACACAGAGTTTAACATTGTAGCATCAGAATCTCGTTTCAAACACTTGCATTTAAATCACACAATAATTCTAATGCACAAGCCTATGTCTCTATGCATGTCTTCAATTAAAAGCAGGAACTGTAATTTGTAACCTGAAGTTGAATGTAGATGCACTCATACCACCCCAGCCTGTTTAACACTTATTTTTACAAAGTGGTGTCCAAATAAATAATACAAGTGATGGCATAGGTGCTCCCCTGTCTTTGCCATGTTCATATTTTCTTACAGTAGATCCAACTGTATGAGAGGTGATTTTTATGGTAGTATGACAAATCTGTTGATCCTCTGATGCCGTTATTTACATTTACTCTAAGTGAAGCTGTTTTTATTTGTCACATAAACATATAACAATTAGTTTATTTGGCCCTGTGGATGATTTTGAATCAGGATCTGATAGTAAGACTATGAATCACTTTTTTCTTTGTATTGATTAGCAAGATAATCATGATCACTGTTGACTTTTTACATTGGTAGCTTTTTAATCACCCTGCAATGTGCAAAGGTTGCACTAAATTGAATGCAAAAGCAGCTTTCCACTGTTCAATTGTATATAATCTGTAAAATGTTTAATAAAATGTTTATACACAATGTGTGTATTTGCATGTAAAATTAGTGGGTGCTTGTTTAGGTTGAGTGAAAAGCTGACATTTTAATCTCCAATATTTTCTGCACTGTCTCTTTATGAAGATGAGTTATTTTGGAGTTTACTTTTTAATCCTCACAACAACACCGCTCCTTATCAGGCAAGGGAAGAAGAGCGCAAGAAGAATTTTGCTCAGCTGATGATGATGGATGATCAAGATCTGGTGCCTAATCCAGAGTCTGTGGACTGTAGGATTTGCTACGTGGACCTGCAGCCTGGAGAAGGAGTCCTACTGAGGGAGTGTCTTCACTGCTTCTGTAGGTAAGACTCCGGAGTTTGGGAGGAGCTGAGAACTAAGGAAGGGGAAAAAAGAAAGAAAACTGAGTACAACTCTGCTCAGTATCACTGAAATATTTTTTATTTCCAATTTTATTTTTGAAGACGATTCAGTCTTCCTGGGCAAAAAATGATACCAGTTTGGCACAAATCTATGGAGAATCTTTCCTCATTCTACTCTGTTTAGCTGCTTACTGACAGGTGTATTTCATCCAAAGGAATTCAGAGTAACTGAATACTCTGGTTGTCTGTCATAGAACTGAGGTTACATTTGTTGCCTTTGTTTTGTTGCGCTGCATTTCTACTTATGGATACTGTTTAAGTGGAGGTAGTCAGGGCACATACTTATCCATACTTATAAGATTTCCTCTTATAAAAACTTGTCTGAGTCCTTCTCCTGCCAAACATCTCTGTAATTGTACAAACTTGAATGAATTGCAAACTCTTCCTTTGTCTGTGTATGTCTGTTTTGCACAGGGAGTGTTTACGCTCAGTCATCATGTTGAGTGAGGAACCTGAGGTGTCCTGTCCCTACAGAGATGACACATATTCCTGTGCATGCTTCCTGCAAGAGAGGGAGATCAGAGCTGTGAGTTACACCAACAAACATCTTTGATCTCCTACACACCAAGTTACCTGGTGCTTGAGCTGTTAGTATTAGCAGTTTTGGCCTTCTTCCCCTTTGGATAGCCTTTAGTTGCTCCATCTGTTAGCAGCTATGTATGGACAGAATCTTTAATCAATAAACTGTGATTTGAACAGGACTATTGATGACAGACAGTGTTTTTACTGTGTGCTATGGGAAAACAAGTTTGCAATGACAGCCGGTCAAGCTGGTCTGGCACCTGAAGCGGAAAGTTTAAGTCCAAGAGAGGAATCCTGTGTGTGTATGTTAACAGATTGTCAGTAACATAAAGAGAGAGCTTGCCCTCTCAGTGAAAGCACTCATAACGCTTTCCTTCATATTTTATAGAATAAATTCGTTTCATCAATCGTTTACTGCTTTAGGGTCGTAGGGCTGCTGGTTCCAATCCCAGCTGACATAGGGTACCCCCCTAGGTTTCCAGTCCATCGCAGGGCCAATACATTGACATGAACAACCATTCATTCAGACGTACACACCGAGTGTCCAGTTAACCTCAGCATGTTTTTTGGACATGCGGGAGGAAACCAGAGAACCCAGAGAAAACCCACGCACACACAGAACATGTTAACTCCACACAGAAAGGCCTGGACAGGGACACGAACCAGTGACCTTCTTACTGTAAGGCAACATTTCTAGGCTCGTATGAGAATCATAATTACAGAGTTATATATTACTATCATTGTACACATATCCTGCTATAGTTATAGCTACTATCATGTGAAGAATCGTTCAATGTAAGCACGTTTTAAAGTAATTTGTTAGAGCTGTTCACACCTTGTTTTGCTCTTATTAGAATTCAGACTATAACATTCCTACTCTGTTACTAAGTTTTGTTTTCCACTCTGCTTTGCAGTTGGTGCCGGCCGATGAGTATGAGCGCTGGCTGCAGAGAGGTCTGTCAGTGGCAGAGTCTCGCTGCGAGGGCAGCTATCACTGTGCCACTCCAGACTGTCGGGGCTGGTGTGTGTACGAGGACACGGTCAATGTCTTTCACTGCCCCGTCTGTGGAAAACACAACTGTCTGATTTGCAAGGTTTGAAATATATGACAAGTATCTGATTGTTTACCTGTATTGTTTTAGGAATTTGTCTTGGTGTGCTCAGAGTTTCTATATGTGCATTAAAAGTATGGGTAATGCATACATATAATATAACTGGGAGTGAAGGTTAAACCATGTACAGTTAATAAAGGGTGCTAAAAGCTTGGACAGAAAATTCAGATCTGAAAATAGTCGCCTGATTCTGATTTATCGGTCTCCTCATGCTAATGTTTGGAAACAAGATCATTTAGGGATACAATTTTGACTTAGTGTTGCTAAAATGAAGTCATTAATGAACCTCATTAACCCTAAATTCTGTTCACAGATCCAGAACTCAGTGGTTGAGGTTTTCTGCTCTGACTTTTTCCCCTATTTGCATAGTGGCTCTTAAGATTGTTAATAACTTGTCCCTGATGCTTCAAAGTGTCTCTTGAGGCATGTTTTTCCCCTACAAGTTAAAGAAGAGTTCCTGCACCTACACTTTCCCCTACCATTCAGTAATAAGATAATAAAAAATAATGTTAGACTAGAATACTTGTAGATGCATGAAGAAAATAATATGTTGTAGAACACAGGTGATATTTTTCTATATTTCTTCAGTCCATCCATGAGGGAATGAACTGTAAGCAGTACCAGGATGATCTTGCAGCTCGTGCTATAAATGACTCTGCTGCTAGGAGAACCACACATCTGCTCAAGGTCAGTGTTGAAATGTGCATCCTGTGAAGAAGAAGATGTTTTATCTATGTTGTGTTTAAAAACTGCACATTTTGGGCTCTTAGGGGCTTTTAATCTCTTTTCTCCCCTCTTTTTTTTACCTCACTAATTAAATGTTTTATTAGGCCTTTTATCTGCTGTATCTTTTTATTGTAAAGCACTTTGAAATGCCTTGATATTGAAATGTGCTATATAAATAAACTTGCCTTGCCTTTCCCTTTACAACCCCTGTTACATGCAAAGTATCAGTAGAATTGACAAATATGTCAAAATTTAGGCCTGGATGCTCAAACAATTTAGGGACTAAACAAAATGTAAATTGAAATGTACAATACTAATATTGTATTCTGCATCATCAGACTATAGAAGCCTTTGTGTTTCATGTACTGTACATAGAGATTGAACAACCTGAAACTAACATCTGCCACTTCCTCTCATCTCGCATTCTTTCTTCTTCTTGAGCAATTAGTCTCGTTCTCATGCTTTTTTTTTTGTCTCAAAACAGTCTTTGGTGCAGTCAGGGGAGGCGATGCACTGTCCCCAGTGTGGCATCATTGTGCAGAAGAGGGATGGTTGTGATTGGCTTCGCTGCACTGTCTGTCACATAGAGATCTGTTGGGTAACCAGAGGACCTCGCTGGGGACCAAGAGTAAGACATTTTTCTTTTAGTTCCTACAACCTCTGGATTTTGATATAGTTTGTATATATTTTGGGATGTGATTTTCAGATTCTTTTTCCTTTTTCTTTCCAAGGGTCCTGGAGACACCAGTGGAGGATGTCGCTGCAATGTCAACAATCAGAAATGCCATCCTAAATGTCAAAACTGCCACTAAGTATCAGCAGTGTGGTCCAACTGACAGAGTTTGAACCTGAAATGAACTAGTTATTAAATTTATGAGGATTGAGCTATAAAAGGAGGGATTTTACAGTAGAAACAGACAGACAGAAATATATTTGATTGTTACAAGACTGTTAAATGTGGTGCATCATACTTGTTATAAGTGGAGGTTTAGCACATTTCTCACCTTCGCTTACTGGTATAGCAATCTAAGCCAGTGGCTTTTCACTGTAATCATAATGACAAGAGTAATATGTTGACATTTAGCTCTGCCTTCCACAAACAAGGAAGCAATAGCTGCATGACTATAACAATTCAGTGTTCAGCATAACTTTATTAATCATATCTGACTGTAATGACGATAGGTGAGGGCAGAACTATGTGGAGAACGAATATTAGTTCTTTTGTGTGTTTGCACTGCAAATGTAGCAATACAGATACAGATGTGCCTCTTGTGCCGTTTGGTCGTTACATCCCAAGATGCATTAAACTAAAGTGACCTTATTTTTGTGCACAAAAGCTGTAGCAGCGTGTTTCTGGTGACATTTTCTGGGAAAATCCTTATTGCATCCTTCATGTGCAATTTTCTGCATTGATGTAGGTCTATTCTAAGTTTAGGTTATATATATGTTATTGTGTCTGCATAATCATGCGTACATTGTCACCAAAGAAGCTAAAAAGGTGTAAGTGTCTGTCTGAGTCTAATCTGTTGTTAAACCACTGTGTATTAAGTGTACTGATGAATTGTCAAATATTCATTTCAATGTTATTTTCTGCTCTGTTAGAGAAGGCACACATAGGCACATTCTGTCTATAAGATCTGTTAAGGAACTCAGATATGATGTAGGGTGCATGTGACGTTTGCATACTAATAGGGTATTGGACCATGTTCTTATTCCTTTTTTGTTTCTTTATGACAAAAGTGGATTTTCATCAAGGATAAAAGTGAGCGACTTCATTAACAACACTCTGTTCACCAGAACATAAGATGTATGCCCATAACCACACCACTGCCCCACACTGAGAAGCCAGTGTCTTATCTTTCTGATCAAGGCACCGGCACCATGGTGCTGCTGATATTCTGCTGTGCCTTATTGTTTGATCAATAAATAGCCTTTAAACTCAGATTCTTTGCATGGACTTTGGTGTCACCTGAAAATCACCTTTTTTCCACCTTCTATGTGTGGCATTATATAGAATATATATCATTATCATAATAATTTAGTGGGTCACATTCAAGAAGTACTAAACTCTTACAAAAACAGGTGTATGGTAATAACATATTTGGCACTGGTTTGAAATTGTCAGGTTTCACTTATAATATGTGAAATAAGTGCTACTTTTTTGCTCTACTGCTTGGTGGAGAAAGGCACACACTGCTCCTCTCTGCTACTCTGACCTTGATAGATTAGAGTTAGAATCGTGTCCTCCCCAAGGACGTTACAGCAACTATGCTTAACATTAAAAATGAAAAGTACGCAAATTAATTTTGCTCAATAAATGACCAATTTAATAGAAATAATTATGACTTATGAAAATGAAATGGGGGACATCATGTGACTTTTTAGCATGATTGCTTCTTTGTTGGAAAATAAATCAGCATAAAATATGAAAACTACAGAAATCCAACTAAGAAAGATGTGTCCTGTTTGTCTAGACCAGTGGTCCATTTTTTTTTTAAATGAATGAAAAAATAAATGCACATGCTATCTATAATTCCAACCTTAATTTTTTTCTTGCTTTTGTGTTATTTGTTATTATCTTTATCCAAATCACTCACCTGATTTACTTCCTTTGTGCCTAAAATCAAATGTATAATCAAGTCAAAATGCATTAAAACTGTAAAATCCCTCAAGGCTTCCTCAATTTACGCTATTTCCTTTCATGTTTTTTATTTTGGCCATTTATATGTTTGTCATTGTGATTATCATTTGTTTGCTCAACAGGTGCTGCGATTTTTGGACCTTCTCTGAGAAAAAAATCTATTATAACCAGAGGGGGCGCTAGGGGACAGACATGGAACGCAATGGATTCCACGCCGGCTCTTTTCGGCCGGGCGGAGCTTAGACTTCAGCAGAGGCGGTTTCATCGACGTGGTTGCAGTCGTGAAGACACTGAGTTTAGAAGTGGAAGGGGAACCGGAGGATTATCAAAGATTACCAGCCTAATAACAGGGCAGCACCTCCGGACAGGTGAATGAAAGATCACTCATCACAGCGTCGTTGTAGCTTTAGCTTTAGTGATTTTCATGTAGCAGCTACTTCACCGTACGGTTTGTTCACATTACATTGAGGCAGAACTGCTCATTTCACTTGTTCGCTCTGCAGAATCCGCTAAGATTTTATGAGTCCTTAATACCACGTTAATGTCACAATAATGGCATAGTTTAAATGATATTACATAAAAAAAAGTGTACGTTTGCGTTTACATACGGCAGTGGCGGCGCGGGGAGTGGGTGGGGGGCGGGGCTTAGGAAAGCCCCCTAACCAGGGCATTATACTTACTATTGTTATTATCATTATTGTTATCATGATTCTTGTAAGAACCGTAAAAAAAAAAAATTTAGAATTGTATCTTATCTATTTGCCTTTTTTTAAATTAATTGTCCAACTTAAAACCAGGCCCTTAAAATACATGTGTACATTTGCATATGTTAAATTTAAATTATATTAAATACAACCTCTCAAATTTGGAGTAACATTCCTAGATAATGCAAATAGGGAGTAGAATTAGTATGTATCAGTATGTTTAGTCAAACTGTTGGCTGTAGGCTCTTTGAATAATAAGAATAATAATAATAGAAGTGCACAGAAGAATAAGACAACAGCAAGACAAACAGTCTCTACTTTGAAGTTGCAGAACAGATTTCCCAATGAAAAGCCTTTTCCAGTAACACCATTGAAAATATCTGAAAAGCAAATCATATGGTGGTGATCACATGAGCCTGCAGTGTTTCATGTTTTGACCAAGTGTCAACAGCATTACAGTATTTAGCAGCAAGAGCTAACATGAACTTAGTTGAGCTCCCACGCTGCTTATTCTACTTAGTTACATTTCAGCACTTGTTTACAAATGTTACATGTAACATTAGACATTAACAACGGGGAGTCTCAACTGCTAAAGTGAATGTGTTACCAAACGTCCAAGTACATGACAAGACAAAGGTCATTTATTCTGGTTAAAGTTAAGATCAAAATATTGGTTAGGTTTAGGAATCACTGGTCATGGTTATGGAAGTCAATGTAGTGTCCTCAAAAGAGTAGTAGTGCAAACGTGTGTGTCTGTGTGTACCTGTTAATCTTTATGTTGTTACGAGTTAAACCTGTTTACACAGTCTCATTATGGAGACTTCTCTTCCTTATGGAACAAAAATCAAGTCCCCATAACATAAATTACTACATTTTAAGGTGAAGACATGTTGTAAGGTTAGGCAGAGGTTAAGGTCAGGGTTAGGGTTAGGGCACTAGTAGTTATGGTTAGGGTTATAGTATGCCGGAAATGAACGTAACTCAATGCAATGTCCTCTGAAGTCATGGAAACCAGTGTGTGTGTTTGAGGTCTTGTTACATAAGCATGGTGATTATTGATAATAATCTCAGACATGGTGAGGGTTATTCTTGTCACATCTTTGTTGCAGACAGTTTTATGAATGATACCTTTCAACAGGTATGTCACATGTTCTCATATCAGGACTGAACACGGTCTGTCCCTGTCTCACTTTGTCTCTGTCCTTCTCTGGCTCTACTCCTAGATTCAGGAGTGGCATTTTTTTTACCTCCACCACTATGGCAGAGACTAAAGGAAAATTCGACTTTGCCATAGATCGCGGTGGCACTTTCACTGATGTGTTTGCCCGGTTGCCTGATGGTCGTGAAAGAGTCCTAAAACTGCTGTCTCGAGACCCACAGAACTATAAGGACGCTCCCACTGAAGGAATCCGCCGAGTCCTGGAAGAGGTGACATAACGAGATGGAGGGATTTTTTTACTCATCCCTCTCACTTCTTTAGAGAGACAAAGGTCATGCATGTTGTTGTAGTCCGAGCATAGACAGCATATAGAATCATGGGATGTATTATTATATGTTATATCATTAGTAGAATAGCAGCTATAGAGGTGTATGTGATATACTTGTTTATTTGTGTGCATGTAATGACAGGAAACAGGACGAATCTTTCCTCGTGATCAGCCCGTAGACACTTCACTCATCGGCTGGATCAGAATGGGCACGACCGTGGCTACCAACGCTTTACTGGAGAGAGAGGGAGAGAGAACAGCACTCCTGGTCACTAAGGGCTTTAAGGACTTGCTGCACATTGGCACACAGGCCAGACCAAAGCTGTTTGATCTGGTTTGTCATCTTTGTTTTACTTAAATCATGGTTATATACAGCACACATTGACTCACTGACCATTTTGAGGTACATCTGATCAAACTGCTTACTAAAGCAAATATCTAATCAGCCAATCTCATGGCAGCAACTGATTTCATTCATGCATCACCACCATTATGTTATTTGTATGTTAAACTATATGTGGTGTTTATGAGTTGCTTGGATACAGGGTGGGTGGTCTCTGCAGCATAAAGTTTAGTTATTACCCTGTGTTACAGAGACTGGAAGCAGGTCCTGTGGAGTTTGCCCTGGACAAGTTATTGGAGTTGTTATTCTTCTACAGTATGAAGCTAATGCTCTGTTATAATAAATGCTGTCAGTAATGCAGCATGAAAATACACAACCATGACACGGGAATAGGAATTGCCTAATCACTGGCTCATTTACTCTTATGTTGACCTAACTTGACTGGTTGTCTATGTTGCAATATGTCGTATCCTTTCTTATCGTACTTTAAGTCCGATGTATAATCAGGGTGTGTGTGTTAACAGGAGGTTGCGGTGCCTGAAGTGCTGTATGAGGAGGTGATAGAGGTGGATGAGCGGGTCGTCCTCAAGCAAGATGGCTGCCAGCTGCCCAGGAAGGAACCCAAGCGTGTTGTCACAGGTGTGAAACAGAATCTTGTGAATTTCTTTTTTCTGCTAGATGGCCTCCTGTCTATCCCCTTTCAGACTTATCTCAACAAATATTTAAAGCTGCAGTATGTAACTTTTGGTGCCTTTTTAATTTTGTCATGTGATATTTACTCATTAGATATTAGATAAATCAACCATTTGTTTGTTTATATTTAAAAGCTCCACACTCCATCTCTAATGTATTTTTGTCCATGGTCTGCTATGATCTGCTATTTGTTTGTATAATACTTAAGTTTACTGCTAACCTATGTACTATGTCTATTTTAGAATGTATTCTCAAGCAGAACAATTGAAGTATGCTGTATTTTCTGGATGGTTAAGAAGAAATGTGAAGTTACTGTGTGTTTGTGTTTCTCAGGCAGCACTGGGGATTCTCTGGAGGTGTGGAAGGAGCTTAATCTGAAGCTTGTTGAAAAGAAGCTGAGAGGAGTTCTGTCTCGTGGCATCACCAGTCTGGCTGTGCTCCTGCTGCATTCATACACGTCAGTAGAAGAACTGGT
The DNA here is from genome assembly GCA_016785285.1 of Brachirus orientalis. Lineage (NCBI taxonomy): Eukaryota > Metazoa > Chordata > Actinopteri > Pleuronectiformes > Soleidae > Brachirus > Brachirus orientalis. The sequence goes on along the minus strand of JAFBJR010000258.1, from coordinate 2,763,171 downwards.
TCATGATAATGATAATACACATATAATCTTGTTATTCTCTGGGAAAAAAAAAAACTGTTCTCTCACTGCTTAAATATTTGACTCCTTTTGTTGTTCTTTTTTTTAACACACATTGTTTCTCTTCCTCTTCTTGTAGATTGTAAAGTGAATATGTTGATAGTGTCCAATTGTGTAATCTAAATACAACATGTTTTACTAAGTAGAAAATAATGTTTTTGAACTATCCCTTTATTCTTTGCCATTTAAAGTCTATTCAGACTCATAGTCCTCAAAAATAAAAATAAAAACATTTCATAGATGTGCAACACGATACATAAATGATTCCAAAGGGACAAAAAGTTCATGATCTAAATAAAACATAAATACTCCCATATGCTCTTTCAATCCATTCACATAAATAAAAGCAGTCTGTAGATAATTTCCCTTCATCTTCTTAAAAAGATCAAAAACGAGGCTGACTTCATTTTACATTTAAAAAGGTGCTTTCAGTTAATGTTTTTCCTTCTGAGATGATGTGCTATTTTGCCTTCCAAAAGGAAATAAATTGATTTGGAAGCTTAAAAGTAACCAGAGCAACACTAGTTACAGTCATATTCAGACATGAACTCTGGACAGTATCAGGAGAATTGGGTGTGGACACTGTGCCATTTATGTATGAAGAGGGCAGCAGGTGATTGTCTGAATTAGACATGTTCACAGCAGCAGGAGAATTTTATATAACTTAGTATAACTAATTATTCAGAGCACTTCTCAGTGTGTTCTTGAGCTCACAGACATTACCTGGAGTTTTTTGAGGAGGCTCATAGGTGATCTTTTGAAGAAGGATGTCTAGAGCTATTTCTGTGGCTGTTTGCAGAAATCCAGCCCCTATGGAACAATCTCTGGAGAACGCTCGGGCTTCAGTGCATTTGTGAAAGCAACTTGTATCACAACAGTGGTGAAAGTGCATCAGAACATTATGATTGACTTGTATTGCAACTCCAGCCATGTCCCTCTTCCTCTTTCTTTTTCCCCAGGTGGTCTGATCATGAGAAAGCTGTGGGCGCCCTCGCTCGCTCTCTGGGCTTCACCCAGGTGTCTCTGTCCAGCGAGGTCATGCCCATGGTGCGGGCAGTGCCTCGGGGTTACACTGTCTGTGCCGACGCCTACCTCACACCCAAAATCCATCAGTATTTAAAAGGCTTCACCTCTGGATTTAAGGATGAATTGAAGGTATGATGAGATTAAAAAGAAAGGACTACATAAATGAACTAATAAGGAGAAAAATCTGAAAGCCATTAGAAAATGAGAACACATCAAACAGAAACAGATATTAGGTTAATGTCAATAAATAAATAATGGCATGAATATAATTTCTAATAACCAACAGATAGGTAAATCAATCTTGTTGAGACTTTTAAAACTATGACAAAAAATAAGAATAAATATGAAAGTGTATGTAAGATCCAGATAAAAGTTGACACAATTAACGCAGTAATTATAAAATCATGATAAAACACCATAAAATGTGATTCAAAAGTAAGATATGTAGTCATACAAGTGGCATCAAGCATAAGCGTCTCATAAAAGTGTTTTTAAAAGCTGCAGTCGGGTCAGCTGATCTCACACCGAGTGGGAGGCTGTTTCAAGGATGAGGAGCCACAACTGAAAATGATCTCTTCTTTCCCTCTGACATCAGGATGTGGATGTATTGTTCATGCAGTCAGATGGCGGTCTGACTCCCATGGAGCAGTTCTATGGTTCACGGGCCATTCTGTCTGGCCCCGCTGGGGGTGTTGTGGGTTATGCCATCACCTCTTTCAGCCAGATGGAGAAGAAACCTGTTATAGGCTTTGACATGGGTGGTGAGTAGAGGGAAATGCTGCTCTGTTCACACTTCCTCAGATTTTTATTGTTTCTGATTATGGTCACTTATACAAACTTTAAAATTCGGACTTTCTTTGTCCCTGCAGGAACCTCCACAGATGTGAGTCGATATGCTGGCCAGTACGAACACGTGTTTGAGGCTACCACAGCTGGAGTCACCCTCCAAGCACCCCAGCTGGACATCAACACTGTGGCTGCAGGAGGAGGATCGAGACTCTTCTTTAGGTTAGTGTGTTTGGGAAGCATTTAGATCAACTGGAAATTTTGCTCATTTTGCTGTTGACGTGTCATCAAGAAGGAATTCCTGAAAAGTGATGTCTTTATTTGCCTTTCAGTTTATTTTTTACTCAGTGAGTCATTTGTGATCTGTAGAAGACTGACGTGTGATTAGAGAGAGGATGTTTATACAAGTGCTCTGTGTTCACATGTGTTCTACATGTGGGTTAATATTTGTTGGTAAACATAATAAACCTGGAAATGTGGAGGATCATTCATTGACTAATTCTATTACTGAAGTGGAACATCAGAAAAAGTTCCTGAAGGACTGATCTAAGGACACAGTCCCTGCAACGAGTCACTGTGCAAAAACTGGAAATTTAAAACATGTAAAATTTTCAGTCCACTTTTATATGCTGAAGAAGCCTTTTTTCAAACAAAAATAAAAAAAAAGATGTTGTGAAACACATTACTCACCTCTAACACATTAGTTTACAATATGTTATCAGCCCTATTTAAACTGAAATGATGATGTTATAATAAAAGGCATTTGTAACTGATAAAGGTCTGACTCTTCTCCTTTCAATCGTAAACTTTCAGATCAGGGATGTTTGTGGTTGGACCAGAGTCTGCAGGTGCACATCCAGGACCAGCATGCTACAGAAAAGGTGAATGAATGCGTCCTTTATTGTCCTTTAGCTTTCTGTCTCTGTTGATCTTCACTGATCTTCTCAGTCCACAACCTAGTAGATAATTATATATGTGTAAAACTCACTTTTCCCCACCATCGGTGGTTTCATCCATGTGAAATTCCAGGGACACAAATAGGGATTGCACTGATAATTAGAATAGAATAATTGGATTAAAATATAAGGTATGATTTATTTTCAACATACAATCATTATTTTCATTTTTTAAAATTGGTAATTTGTTTAATCCATAAATTGCAGAAAGGTTTTCTTGTATTTTAAAATATCGACAAACTTAAATGTCTTTTTTTGTTCACAAACCAAAGATATTAATTTTATTGTCATAGAGGAGAAAAAACCAGAACATAGCAGGGAATTGTGACATTTAAGAATCTGAAATGAAATAACTAAATTTTTTCATTTGTTAAAAAAAAAACACTTAGACCGATTAATGAATTATCACAATGGTTTGCAATTAACTGCAGCCTGAACAATAAGAAGTATAACATTTAAATTACAGCCTCTTTTCAAATTGTAATAAATTAATTTTCAAACATGTAATTGTTCAGTCATACTGATAACGTTATTAAGCAGTGATCAGTCCAGACATTGTCCTAAATACAAAAACAAACTGGTGACTCTGACTTGTCAGATGGAGCTTTAATGTTTGCTCACAAAATGAAGCATGAGTGTGACACGACTCTTAATTTACTCTGTCGGAGAGTTGCTTTTCTTAATCTCTCTAAGGTTTTGCTTTAACATCTGTCTTCAGACTGTCCTCAACTTTGAACAGCAGTTATGGTGAAACAGAAAAGTAATTATTGAACTGTTCCAGGTGGCCCTCTGACTGTGACCGACGCGAACTTGGCCCTCGGACGACTCCTCCCTTCCTTTTTCCCAAAGATCTTTGGGCCAGGCGAGAACGAACCACTGTCCACAGACGAGACCATGAAGCATTTCCATCTTCTCACCCAAGAGATCAATGTCTTCTTGTCTTCCAACCAGTCACAGGCACTCATGAAATATTCAGTCAAGATCTAGTTTTCTTTTGGAATCTAGTAATGTTGTGACTAATGCTTTTTTTTCTGTCACATTTTCATTTAAAGGTTAGCACAAATGGAGCTAACCACTCACACAATCATACTGTGCCACATGGCCCATCAGAGATGAGTGTGGAGGAGGTTGCCATGGGATTCATTCGTGTTGCTAATGAGGCCATGTGCCGGCCAATCAGAGCACTGACACAGGTCATTTGGGCTCCTCAAGCTTCTTTAGAAATATTTCTGTTTTTGTTAAAGCTTGAACAATATGAAAATCATGCTTTTTTTTTCTTTCTCTCTCTCTCTCTTTTGTCTTTGTCCCGTTGTGTCACATCACACACCCTCACAGGCGAAGGGCCATGATACTTCTCAGCATGTGTTAGCTTGTTTCGGAGGTGCAGGTGGACAACATGCCTGTGCTATTGCCCGAGCACTGGGGATGAAGACTGTATTTATACACAAGTAAGGCTGACAGACGGTGTCGGTGTTGTTTGGCCTTTCCATAGACTGAATATAATATTGGACATAATGTTCCAGTTGAAAAGCAATCTCCCAAATGGTTCTCAAATGGTTGAGCACCTGCTGAGCATTCGAGAGGTAGCAGGCAGGATTTATGCCCATATTCTGAAGCGACTTTTCAAAAATTTCCGGCTTAAACCAGAAGTTCACCGACATCGTGTACAACCAGCCACACATGTCCACTCATATGAGGAAATTTACAAAATTGACATCATGTGCTATTGAAGAACACCGGAAACTAGACCACTAACTGAGCAAGTAGGAAGTAGATTCATTTCCCCATAGACCTCATATCCTTCTGCAACCAGTGGAGTTGATCCCTGCTCCTTCCGTCATAATTCCTAGGCTTCACTTTTCAAACTATTCTATATACTGTACATTCTATGGTCTTTTACTAAATCTTTTACTAAATCAGTTAACTGAAAGTAGTGCCATAAACTTTTATTCATGTACACTAACTTTGACAATGATGTGTGTACATATGTTTCTCAGGTACAGTGGAGTACTCTCAGCCTACGGTCTGGCTCTTGCTGACGTGGTGGAGGAGGTGCAGGAGCCGTGCTCGCTGCAGTATGAAGCACGTCGTTTTGTGGAGCTTGACCGGAGGGTGGAGCAACTCTCAAAACGCTGCCATGACACACTCTGTGCACGTGGCTTCAGCAGGTCAGCGCTCAAAAAAACACAGCATACTTTGGGTTTAACCACTCTTCGGCGTGTAAATCGAGCTCAGCGCTTTGCTGCGTCATTAACCATCTGTAGTTTACGTGTAAACTTGAAGTAGACATGAATACCGAGATGTTTGGTGATATACTTTGACATATGCACACAAGACTAAGAAGCTTTGTGTCTCTTGTCCTCTTCAGTGATCAGATAACCACAGAGGTTTTCCTTCACCTGCGTTATGAGGGCACCGACTGTGCACTCATGGTTACCGCAGCCGGTTACCCCAGCAACGCTGAGTCCTGTCAAGCAGGAGACTTTCTTAGTGCCTTCTCCAAACGGTTAGCTGTGTTTACTCTTTTGTTTGCTTATGTCACCATGTGCTCTATTCATTGATCATGAGAAATATTCTTGGATCTTACACTTTTACTACTTTCTGTCTCATTCCTAATATTTACAGTTGTTTTCCATAGGTGAGAAGCTCAGTAATATTTGTAGATGACATTTATTTACATTAATTCTGGTTTTACTACATGGATTTCTTCTAGCATTTTTCACTGTGTGTTTTAGTTTTCTCTCTTTCATGTCTCACGCCTCATTTTCACTTTTAGTTATTTGAAGGAATTTGGATTCACCATCCCAGACAGACCCATCATGGTGGATGACATCAGAGTGAGGGGCTGTGGAAGATCTGGTATCAAATCTGTGTATAAAACAAAGAGGGGATCCAAACACGCCAAGCCTGTCATGGTATATGGGCTCTCTTTGACAGAGACATGCAACTTAATATTTAATTTACTGTACTGTAATTTACATGTACTTTATATACATGGACTCTCTTATAAAACTATCTCAATTTTTTTTCTACAAATAATGAAGCCTTAATACATTGAAAAACAATAATTGACAGTGTACTTAAAATATAAAAGTAAATCCTTCTGGAAATGAAACATGTATACTATAGTTTTATCTCTGTTCTTTTCTGTAGATGACCAAGTGTTACTTTGAAGATGGTTACCTGGACACTAGTGTGTATCTGTGGGAGGAGCTGCCATGTGGTGACACCATCCAGGGACCAGCCATTATCATTGACAAGAACAGGCATGCATTTTTCATTCTTCTCTTAATTCAAATTCTAATATTTTCAATTGACCCGGGACATTAAAAAATTAATTCTGCTCTTTCCTCAATTAGCACCATCCTGGTGGAGCCGTGCTGCGAGGCCCATCTGACAGAAGGGGGCGATGTTTGCATTTCTGTTGGGTCGGACCCTCACTGTGTCCTGGGCACTGAGCTCAACACAGTGCAGCTCTCCATCTTCTCTCATCGCTTCATGAGCATAGCAGGTATAGCAACAGACATTAAAAGGTTGTTAGAGAGAAATTAGTTGACAGAGCTGTAAACCAGGATGCATGGATTGAAGTTACATATGGATCTGTAAAACCTGTGTTAACTTGGGGTGTTCACCTTTGCTCCACCTTTCTTTCCCCCACAGAGCAGATGGGCAGAGTTCTCCAAAGAACCTCCATTTCTACCAACATCAAGGAACGTCTCGACTTCTCCTGTGCTGTGTTTGGACCTGATGGTGGACTCGTGTCCAACGCACCTCACATACCTGTTCACCTGGGTGCCATGCAAGAGACTGTCCAGTATCAGGTAAATGCTGTGTGGCTGTGTATGTTTCTGAGTGCAGTCATGCTGCTGAGGCAACACAATTAATTTAGGCAGAGTGACTGAAAATTCTGTACTCGTGCTTTTTTCAGATAAGATCACTGGGGAACGAGCTGAAAGAAGGGGATGTAATTCTGAGTAACCACCCATGTGCTGGAGGCAGCCATCTTCCAGACCTCACTGTCATCACACCAGTCAGTCTGCCTAGTTTTCTTTACTTCTTTTCTTTTTTTTAAATACTACTCTGTTTCACTGCCAAGTCTTTCCCTCTGTATATAAAAACAAAGCCTTGAGAACAGCAATTTGAAAGGTACCATGTCAGTTTTTGAAACCAGAAATACACTTCACAAAATCTTTCCCTCCTCTCAATGTAGGTGTTTCGTGAAGAGTTGAGCAAGCCAGTGTTCTTTCTGGCCAGCAGAGGGCACCATGCTGATATAGGTGGCATCACTCCAGGCTCCATGCCCCCTCATTCCACATCCCTTGAGCAGGAGGGTGCTGTCTTCACTTCTTTCAAACTTGTCACTGGTGGGGTCTTCCAGGAAGAAGGTAAGATATGAGTAGATGAGAGAATTAAAGTGAGTGGAACACAATGAGCAATCATATGAACCTGGGCGAGAAAGAGACAAATTGCATATTAAAGCCAAGCAGTTTTACAAAATATGACTTAGGAGGCCGAATGCTTATGGTCTACTTTAACTTTCACTTTCCTCATTCAGGTTCCTGTCATGCTTTTCTCTTTGTGTCTGTACTCATGTTGCATTTCTCTATGGGTCTTTCCTTCCATCTCCATATCAGCTGTAACTGAAGCTCTGATGGCTCCGGCCCAGTACCCAGACTGCTCTGGGACTCGTAATCTCCACGACAACCTGTCAGACCTCCGGGCTCAGGTGGCAGCCAATCAGAGAGGCAGCCAGCTGGTGGGGGAGTTGATTGACAGTTATGGACTGGCTGTGGTCCAAGCTTACATGGGGTACATTCAGGTAACTGTTGTCTTCCATGTAAATCTGTGTAAAAGGGAAACAACAATATTATCATTCTGAAACATATTAGGTTTTTATTGTTGCTTTATGAGTTGTGCCACTGTCGCTTCGGGTTTTACTCTTTCAGAGTAATGCAGAGCTAGCAGTGAGGGACATGCTGAGAGACTTTGCACACTGTCGACGGCAGCAGACTGGATCTTTGGAGGTGGAGTCGGAGGATTTCATGGATGATGGGACGCCAATCAGACTACGAGTCCAAATTAATGAAGAAGAGGTGAGCAGTGGGAATCCACTCAGGATATTTCTCACTTTATCTTCAGCAAAATATATTAACATAAAAACCTTGTATACTATTTATACATTGCAAATATGCATTGTCAAGACATCTGTATTATAGCTAACATTTAATTTAAATTAAAATCATTGTTATAGGGCAGTGCAGTGTTTGATTTCTCTGGAACTGGGACAGAGGTGTGGGGAAACTGCAATGCTCCTCGGGCTATCACCCTCTCTGCCCTCATCTACTGCCTGCGCTGCATGGTCGGACAGGACATCCCGCTCAACCAGGTAACCGTCTTTTCCAAGGAATAGCAAACATAGTAGCAGAGGGTTAATAAGTGACACCAAGCAGTATTAAATAAATGAAGAAAGCCTGATGGCCTCTATAGCACAGTGTAAATTTAAATAATTGAAATGGTTTTGATTTACTAGTTATTCAACTCCCAATTAAATTATAATCTTTCAAAATCAGAGGCCTGCACAGTAAATTTAATTAAATGCATGTGTAACATTTGCCTATTATAGCAAGTGACTTTTGATTTCATAGTTCATCTAATAGTTCATCATAAACTTCTACTTAACCACTGTCCATAATATTTAGTGTTACTTTAATTAAAGTTTTTTCACAAGATGAACATGAAAAAACAAAAGACATACAAGACTGGTTTGAAAAAGACAAGAAAAAATGTTATAACTATTGTCCTGTTGTGCAGGTCTGCTTCTTACTTAGTGTCCTCACTTCTGCATTTAGTCCATTGAGATGACCCACTTAAATCCATATTATAATGAAATCCCAATAATTCAGGTGTTTTTATTCACTTCTGCAGAAACAAAAATGGTTCTTTCCAGTTGTATTATGTTCTGTTTAGAAATCTAAGATTTCCTTAAAGAGGTAGAAAGAGGACTATCCCATTCGTATCATCCACTAATTACCTGTCAACTTTTTTCATGTCTAGGGTTGTCTCGCACCAATCAAAGTCATCATTCCTCCTGGCTCGATCCTCCAGCCTTCCCAGAATGCAGCTGTGGTTGGAGGTAATGTTCTCACATCCCAGAGAGTGGTCGATGTCATCTTTAAGGCATTTGAAGTATGCGCCGCGTCACAGGTATGAACTAATATGTTGGTTAATGGAAAAAAAGCTTTGCCTTTAGCCCAGTATATAGTGTTTGTTTGTATGTTGAATATTTAAAGATGTGTGTCTTTGTCAGGAACTTTCCATTTTTCCTTGCTTAAATCTATATATTGTCATTGTGCTGTACACCAGGGCTGCATGAACAACATTTCATTTGGCAATGAAAGGGTTGGTTACTATGAAACAGTTGCTGGAGGAGCAGGGGCGGGGCCAGGCTGGAATGGGCGAAGTGGAGTTCACAGTCACATGACAAACACCCGCATCACTGACCCCGAGATTCTGGAAAAGAGGTAGAGCATCTGTCAAAGAATTTTTTTGTGTGAATTTGTTGGGTTAAGTAATATGTTATTGATCTGTATATTTGTTCCTGTTCAATGTTCAGATATCCAGTTATTTTAGAGCAGTTCTCGCTGAGGCCCAACTCAGGAGGTGCAGGGAAGTACTGTGGTGGAGATGGTGTGATCCGGAAACTTCTGTTCAGGAACAAGGTGGTTCTGTCTGTATTGACAGAGAGACGATCCACTCGCCCCTATGGCCTTAAAGGTAAACAGCCTCAGCCTCAAACAAATTAGTTGTTCTTTGGGTTGTTTTTTCACCTGCGTTTTAGAATAAAATACCTTTTATTATCCTTGTACAAAAAGATGAAATTGGAACATAATCTACAAATGATGTTTCTATTTACTTTGCAAACACATCAAAAGTGTTGTTGTCTTAGTGTGGGTGAATCCTCAGTGCTCACTGTCTCTCATTGTCAGGGGGAGAGGATGGTGCAGCAGGACTGAACCTGCTCCACAGGGCAGACGGCAGACAGCTCAACCTGGGAGCCAAAACCAGTGTCACGCTACAGCCTGGGGTAAAACTGCACCATTTATATATCTTAGGAAAAACATAATTTGAATAAGTCTAACAAAAATACATTTTCTAAATACAAGAAAACCTTCCTGAATGCTGTGTGAAAACTGTTACACCATCATCAAACTAGGTCTATTGTTATTGTTTTGATTGAAAGACCCCTAGCAGTAGTGCTTTTAAATAGTGCCTCATTATTAAACAAGAAAAAAATTGTGTTTATTGCAATTTTTTATAATGTGACCTAATTGTTAAGAGACACCCACTCAGACCAAAGTCACAAGATAGTTTGTGATTTCCACAATGTGAGCCGTGGCCCCCAGTTGGGCTTTGTAGGTACTGCAGATGGACTGTGAGTGTTCATGTGAGATTAAAAAAAGGTTATTACATTTTTAGTTTTAGAAGTAAGTTTTAGATAATTGTACATTTCAATTATAATTATTTTCACAAAGTCAATCTGCAAATGTACCCTATTTTCAGTCTAAAAAAAAAAAAAAATGAAATATGTAATATTTGGAAATATTTCATCCTATAAATGTGCTGATCAGTTTTATGATTTAAGATTTTGATTTGTTAAGTTTAACTGTAATTTTTGTTCATATTCCACTACAGGACATGTTCTGCCTCTACACTCCTGGTGGAGGAGGATATGGAAAAGAGGAGGAAAGCAACAGCAGACCTCAGACAAAGCGCAGGCGCTTGAATGAGGTTTTTCTTGAGAGAGGCAGCTTATTTGAATACCGGATGGCACAAGAGGGAGTGTGAGAAGAAATAGGAAAACAGGAGATGAGTAAGAGGATGGGACTGAAACAAGATCAGAAAAAACACGAGCATGGTGAAAAATGAAAAGTCTTTTACATAGATGGAAAGATTCTTTAGAATGTGGAATTAAAACATTGGCAACAGATTTAATCACTGTACAAAGATTAATTAAGACAAAGATTGTAGGCCAGTTCCACTGAAAAGTTCCACTTTGAACTTTTCAGTCAACACCACTCTTGTAAAAGACTTTTAACTTACATCCATTATCTATAGTGCTTATTCTAACTTTTAGGATAGGACACTAGGAAATCCACTTTATAAATGGCTGAAATACAAACAGCACAACTGTTAATTTAACAACACAATTAAAGCCAGTTTCTGCTGATGAGATTGTCCACTTTTTTCGAAATTAGGAGAAATATTTTATTATTTAAGTATTTAAAACACAATGCCATTTTTTTCCCCTTATTTTTAGTTTTCATACCAAGCTTTACTTCAGGTCCAATGTATGTAGTCATTCAGGTAAATTACATTAAAGACAATGTTTATCTACAACCAGAAGTGAAGGGTATATACAGCCCATCATACTTCATTAACACTATCAGCACAACCAGTTGGGACACTTTTGTTCTCACTGTCTTGCCCAAGAGCTTTGAGGTTTGTGGACCAGAGGAACTGGGGATGGAACCCAAGTTTCTGGTTAGTGGACAATGCACAGCTACTCCAAAGAACACTTGTATGCATGTATGTGTTTGGGGGGTGGAGACAAGTAATGTTCCTCTCTCCCTCCTCTGGATCACACAAATGATCAGCGAGCAGAGGAACGAGGATGGTGAGGGAGTGCAGGCATGCGTTAGGCAGCTGATAAAAGGAGAGTGGTCACAGCAGTGGAAGCAGCAGGAGGCTGACGGCTGATGGACGGTTGATGTAAATCAGCTGTGCGTTTGTGTGTCTGTGTGCTGAAACTCCCCTGCAGATAACATGGACTGTTGATCAAAGATAGTTTTTTGTTTGTTTATGGATCACAATTCCTGTGGTAAAACATACTGGGAGACTTAAACCCTGTTGCTGCTTCTTGTTTTTACAGACGTGCAAAACCAGTGCAGTCTAATATCAAGCACATAAACCAGTCAGGGCTTAACAACCTTCCTAATACCATATTAAATTAAGTAAATCCAACATCCATGTATACCATAAAATCAGAACTATTTGTTAATGATTGGGTTGTACAGCAATAAGCAAACTAAACCTGCACAGAGCAGCACAATTAAAATAAACAGCATTTTATTACATACCCTTTTAAAATCCATTACATTCTTTTGATGAACTTGCAGCTCAGCACTTTACGGGTACATGGTGAGAAAGTTACAAACATTCAGCTGTCATGGTAAGCAGACATTTAAAAACATTTTGGTCATGATTATAACATTAAAATAGTGCAAATAACCAGCAGTGCAAAGGTTCAAAGGGATCATGCCCAAATCTGAGGTAGATAATGGTAGTTGTATGGCAGTAGGTTGGCATGTAAATATAGCAGCAGATTTTACAGATTGACAAAAATCTTAATTTGAGCTTGTTTCTGTGGTAAACCTGACAGATTGTAAAATGCAACAAAATGAAAGGGACTATATATAATAAGACTTGACTGCAGAATGAATAGAATACTGTAGCTGCACAGAATCAATGCAAACACACAAGATAAAACAAACACCACAGATTGTGATGAAGCAAAATTGAACTGATTTTTTGTCTCAACAGATGCAAGGCTGTGATTTCATGCCAATAAAAGACAGTGCATATAACATTGCAGTACAAAGAGCTGAGAATGGAGGTAGATGTTTTGTTGAAAGGCTGTTGGAGGTAGTTTTGGTCTGAATTAAACTAATGCCCCCAGTTGGTTCTTACAAACTCATGAGCTTCAAAATAAACAAAATAACTGGTTTTCATCTTCTAAAAACATATTGTAAATCCATCAACAGCACTGACTGCAATTTAGAGACCTTTTGAATAGACTCATCTTTTCAGCTAGAGGAAATGATTGAGACTCATTTTAGTCAATGTTGCTGCAGATGACATATTTTCTCTCTGTATCTTGATTAAACCTCACCCCTGCGTCATTGTGGTTTGGCATCCCTGTATTTTTGTGTTACAGATTGTCTCTTTCTGTGTGACAGTCTTATCAGTCAGTACTGAGGGTAACGGTTTAAAGGAGGCCCATTCTGCAGAGTGTACTGACTTGGTTGTTGATGACGTGAGTGAGAGTTCGGAGTGGTTGGTACCAGGACGTCAAAAACACTCTTATTTGGAGGCACCGACTGTAACATATTGTCCAGGTCCATGATGAGGGGAGGGGCTTGGACTGAAACTCGTCCACTGGGGAGGATGGGCCAATATGTGTGACCTAAGAAGTGACCAGGAGTGACGGGAGAACCGGCATAGTTATATAGGGGAAGTCCACCATGCAGTGGCATTATAGGACCGCCATTGAACCGCATGCTGGGTGGGGCAACGGCATTGGGGGGAGCATATTTGGCATAGGAGGTAGGGAGCTCCCATGGAGGTGCAGAACTCTCCCTTCTGGCGGATTTGTGCATTGGTGGCCGATAATCCTCATACCCATCAGACCCTGCCTCGCCATCTGGGGGAACACGCTTCCTAGACAGGGGGTGTCCCTTCCATTCTTCATCAGAGGAAGAGGAGGTGGAAGCTGGGCTGGCAGAGCTGGCAGAGGCGCTATGGGCAGAAGATGTGTAGCGTGGTCGCAAAGGAGGAGAGGGCCGAGGGTGATCCACCTCACCCCAGCACTCCCGGGAAGTCACGTCCACGTCCCCAGAAGCACTAGTTGGTCGGAGGCTGTGTAGCAGGGAATCGATAGCGAAGGATGAGTCCAGCTTAGGTCGGAACAAGTCGTCCTGTGGTGGGGAAGGATTTCCAGTGCGCATGGGGAGAAGGGAGGTCACGGGTTCAGAGGTCGGCTCAGATTCTGGCTTGCGTCCTTGTAAGATGTAGGGAGCCAGGTCCTGGGCAAAGATTGTCTCATCCTGGCGTGACACAGCTGTGTTCTGTCTCTTGAGGAGTTCCAGAGGAACACGGCTCAGCTCCACTGCCCAGAAATTGCCTTTGCCTTGAGGCTTACCCGGGTCCTTCAACACCTATAGGTAGCAAAAGAGTCAAGGTTCAGACACTTTTTTCTAATGACATATTCAAGCACTTTCATCTCCTTATAGCTGAGGTAAACTTGTAATTTTTTTTTTTTTACAAATACATACAGTACACACTCAAAAAGAAAATTTAAGTAAAACAGTTTTACGTTTCAAAATCAGTCAGTCACCCGTTTGTAAGTAGACTGACATAGCGAGCAGGGCCCAGGTGTAGTAGTTTTCAATTTAAAACTTATTTTTTATCTCTCCTTCAAACAAGCAAACTACTCAGTCAAAGAGCTATTTGTTGTGAAAGGCTGTCTCTATTTTAAGCATCGTCCAGCACCAGAACAAACCCATGATAAATGGAAAACCCAGTCAGGCAGCACCAAACTACTTTCACCATTAACCATAACAATAACAAGATATTGTATCTTTTATCCACGGTAGCTGTGTAAGGAGATAAATCCTTCAATATTCAATCACTATTCCCCTGAAGGCCACTGATTTGACACACCTGAAGGCATTTGCAGTTTTATGAATTATTTTACAGTTTCATCATACAAACCTTCACAAAGCAGTCATATGATGAGAGGTTGTGTCTCACTGAATCCCGCCAGCCTTTGTAGTTTCCTTTGAAAAAGGGGAAGAGAGTACTGATCTCCTTCAGGATCTGAAAATAAAAAGAGTATCAGTATGGCTGCCCGGATGAACAGGAACACAGATGCCCATCTACTGATTATCTTAGTATGTATGCAAACCTAATGAAGGCATTTACATGTGACTGATATACACTTAACATTAACGTCATACATTCAGTTCGAGTACAATCAGACATTAGTGAAGAGGTGGAGGCCAAACACTCAAATAAAAACTGATCTATGGCAGTTTTTAATAGGCACATAAATGTGATACAGACCCTACTAAAGTAACTCAAACGTGATTTTGCAGTGAATTTTATCTTATCACTTTCCTTTTATGGATCAGTGTCTGGTTTCACTGTAGTCCAACCTTATCAAAGCCAACCAAGAATGGCAGGAATGGGAGTCACTCAAGTGTCACCCAGAGGTGGCTGGTTTGTGTCACTGGTTTGTAAACTGCAAAATTGCCATCTGGCCATGCATTGCGAATACGGTTAACAAAAGAAAACCATGTGGAAGTAATTTCATGATGAACTCAAAGGAGATTTTTGAGCATTTGATTTTCAACAATAAATACTCCAGAAGTGACAGGCGTCATGATTAAAGTAAACATCAATGCAGCACTGTGACTAAAACACCTTTAATACTCTATCCACAAACTTATTCTCTTAATTACCTCAGACAATGTCAGTTTCTTCTCCGGGGACCTTTGGATGACCATAGCAATCATGGCAAGATACGAGTATGGTGGTTTTGGATACCGCTGATAGTTCTTCTTCTTCCCATCGTTGCACTTACTTTTCTTCTTTTCATTGGTCCATGAATCCCGATTCATAGACTCCTGTTTGAAGTTGTCAGCTTGCCTGTTTGGGAGTGATGCGCCCGGCGGTGCGGTTTTATCCATGAATGCCGTGGCACCGGTGAGGTGTTCGGGGCGCGCTGTGTGCTTCTCCACGCGCGGCGGCTGATGAGGGACCATCTGAGCCGGAGTAAGAGACCAGTGATGGGCCGGAGAGTTCCACGTTACACCGGCGGAGAGAAAAGTCTTCTGCCCATGTCTGTGTAAGTCAAGTTGATGGTCGTGGTGATCTCCAGTGTGGGACAGAGCGGGTGGTGCCAAGAGATTCTGCTCCGGCCAGTGCTTTGTCATGCTGATCAGCCCAGGGGGAAGATTGGCCAGTGTAGCTCGGACAGGAGGCACAGAGAGAGGGGGAGGGAGGCCAAAGAGCCGGTCCTTAACTTGTGGCAGACTGCTGGCTCCAGGCTGGCTCTATTTGAAGAGCAAACAATTAACAGTTTCATGTAAATCCCGCTGCGTAATCGAGGAGAGAATGACGCGTTATCTGAGAGCAGAATGAGTGATCGCCTGGGGGGCGGGGTGGTGTTTGGAGGGGGTTTAAGGAGAGAGTAGCGAGAAGACAGTAAACTTGTAAATAACCCTTTAGGTGATATCAACATACAACTAACAAAAGATTCTGAGGGTCCGAGTTTGCTTTGGAAACAGTGCCAAGATTTTACCGATAGAAGCCGAATGTTAACAAATATAGAATGAAACAAAGTATTTTCTAAATGTGTCATTTTAGTCTCCCCATAAAGTGTGCCCTTCATAAGATGTAGGTCGGATTAATAATACCGAAAGCCTGCCGAAAACTTGAGGGGGCTGGGTGCGATACTTGAAAGAATTATTCTCGATTGAAGTCACATGCAATCAACAGTTTTTTTTGCACGCAATATACACAACGAAAAGCTAATAAACAAACTGATAGATAAGAATTTGTCAGCTGCGGTACTCGAATAATCATTGCATTAAATTGACCCCATTAAATAAAATGATTGAGTATGGAACTTGTTGCAGATTGCGACACATGAAGAGCTTCCCAGTATCGTCATTCTTATTTCAGACGCAGATATCATTCATGCGTCGACCCACAAACACGACTTTTCAAAGATACGAGGACATCTCACATTGGAACCGGTCAGCGGATACAGAATACAGAATTTGGAGACATAGTTGTAGAGCAGTGAGAGTGCGCAGCGGTCGGGAGAGCTGTGCGCACAGTAGGATTCCCCCTGGGACTTTGCAGGATGGCATTCAGTGTCAAAGGACTAGGTTTCGGGAATGCATGTCTTTTGTTCAACTTAACGCAGTGCTAATGTGCAAACCCTTGCTTCCCAGCAAGACAGAGAAAACAAGTTGGATTAGACACAAACCCATTGTGGAGCTGCATGGAGACTGTCCCTTCCCTGAGCGGCTGTTTTGCATGTGACGAAGTACAGGGTCTATTCAACACCATTTGTGCGTTTTCTGGCACTTACAAGCTGCAAAGTGTTGTACGAGGCAGGACATTCACACCTTAAACAGGAGCAATCATGCTTTCCCCCCTACCAACAGATGGAACCAGCCTCAAAATATCTCCCAAACAAAAACTACTCAAGTCAACACGAGAATCAACAACTTTCTGTATCGTGTAATGACATTGACCTCTTTTATATGGTTTGTGCTTGTTCGGCCCCTGAGGTACCACATCTGCCAACTGTCTTGAATCAAGTGCAACACAGATCACAGAACAGCCACCAGACAAAAGCGGATTCCACACCATTTAAATTGCATTGCCACTCACTCATGATGAATTATTTTATGCCCATTTAATTTACATTTTACCTACCGTTTGTAAAACGACATAAACATTTAGTTTTTTTTTTTTTTTTTTTTTTACACATAATACCATAATTTATTATCTCCTGTCAGCTGGAGGATTTTGCTCATCAGGTAATATTTAAAAGGATTTAATTGATCACTGAAAAGTATCCTTTTCCTTTAGAAATCATACCCAGCACTTACCACGTGAAGTTGCGGCTCTGGCAAAATTTGCAGTAGTGCACAGCGTGTTTTCTGTGTCAGATGACTTTCCTAACATGGTGAGCACCAAACCTCCTTCACCTGCTGGAAATTGCATGAGTGAAGAGGAAGAGGTTCTGGTTGCCACACAGTTTTGCACAGCCATATAGTTTGTCCCCCTCTAGTGGTTTCACTATAAAAATCAACGAGAGTCAACAACAAAGTAACAGTTCATCAGTGATCTTGTTTAAAACATTAAATCATATGCACAAATCATAATTTGATTAGTTCTCTTAATGCATTGTGTTGTCCATTAGAGACTGTTTTTCACTCCTTGTGCTGGAAAACCAGACATGTAGAGACAAACCCCTTGTCCCTCCATGCACAAATCTAAATCTGCATGACTTCTCACCCTGAAATGCGCTGATTTAAACTGTCAATCCATCTCTTCCTGTCAGCTGGAGTGCTGCTTAATAGGTTTTGCCTGGATTAGAGTGAGACATCAATAGGAAGAATAGACAACCATATGAATAGAAGAGCATCCAGGACAAGGCCGTCCACAGAGGTTGATTGTGTTTGGACAAATCCCCCAAAAGCTGTCCTGGAATGTTTCCTGATACTAAGACGGAGAAAAGCAGTTGAATGTGTTTGAAACAGAGAAAGTGAAAGGTTTTGTTGTGCTGCCATTGATTCTTTAGAATTTGTATAACAAGGATGATTGACAATTTTTGTGGATACAGATGTCTCAAAGATGGTAGCACAAAACTCTGGGCACATAAATTCATTCAAAGTGTGAACAAATTGGTCATTAGCTTGATGCCACCATTCTTTTTTTTCTTTTTGGTCAACTTTATTTTTATTTTGTGTTAAAACTTTATTTTTT
Source organism: Brachirus orientalis (assembly GCA_016785285.1). Taxonomy (NCBI): domain Eukaryota; kingdom Metazoa; phylum Chordata; class Actinopteri; order Pleuronectiformes; family Soleidae; genus Brachirus; species Brachirus orientalis. The sequence goes on along the minus strand of JAFBJR010000258.1, from coordinate 2,745,001 downwards.
ATTTTGTGTTAATTTTGTTATGATTATTATATGGTAATGGTGCCCCAAACAGCAATAAACATTCAGTCCTTTTAGAGATAGAAATATAGACCGGTAGACTGGCATAGATAGATAGATGGTTGTTCAACAAATGCATGGATTATATTTTATATTTAATCATAAGAATGAGATAATCCACCCAAACAGCTCATTGTGAAAAGACAGCAGTTCAGTTGTCAAACATTCACAACAGAGAGTAATTGTGACAAACGCCTACAGGTGGCCTACTATCAGCCCAGAACATCAGCCACAAAGATTTTGTGTTTGATCCATAAATGAACTTCAGTGTGCACACTAACAGCCTTAGGGACCCGCAGTGTATGAACTGTATATACGTGACATATTTACCTATGAATAATGAGAATTATATAATATGTTGACTGTAATATGTAGTATAAAATAAATAAAATGTAACAAAAAAAAGAAAGTCACTTATTTACCTTTATGCATTCTTGAAGGTCTTGGCCAAACAAAGCAAACACGAGAGACAAGTTCACATAGTATTTGTGATACAGCCTGCAGTGTATTTTTTTTCCAGATATGTGTATTTAGAATGATATCGCGATGATAATACATTTATCAATATATTGTGCTGTCTCACCCCACTGTAGATTTGATCAGATTAATTAGTGTCCTCCATATTAATCGGCTGTTAAAACCAACCATTTATTTTATATTCTGACTTATATCGAAAGGGTCAGACCTGCACCGCATTTCTCGAAATCTGTCGCCCCCTGGTGGAGCATGTGTCGGTGACGGAGAGAGGGCGACCGGCCGGTTGTTATGGTGAAGTTTTTCCCCCTGAGGGCAGGAGCAGCTGAAGGTCCAGTCTCACAGCTAGGAGCTCCCGGTGACAGTCACGTCTCCAGGTAAGACGTTTGTCACTACATTGTTTTCTATCACTTTTCGCTCCGTTCGTATGGCCTGCCGTCACTCGTGTCACATTTTTGTCAGTTTGACTCAAGCGACAGAAACATTTAATTCACTCAAAAAAAAAAAAAAAAAAACGCCACCGCAACTGGCAGGTAAGCTAACCTGAGGCTAAGTTGGCGTTAGCATGTAGTCAATGTTAGCCGACATTGTCGCAGCTCAATAGGTGCTACTTAAATGACACAGTCTATATTATTTATATTATAGTATTTACATAGTCGTTTTAATAAAACCGCGTAAACTGTGAACATTATCTGCTGCATGGCTGAATGAATGAACTGCTTAAACGTTACGTGCCAGACTAGCCACCTGTTGAGGCTATCTGCGGACCGCTAGGTAATTTAGCTTATCTGCTGCTCATTTAATCCTCAAGCCGTGGTAGTAGTAGTGGTAGTAGGTAGAGGGGAACAGCAATAATGATAAATTAATCTTCTAGTTGTACTCCTCAATGGGTGGAACAGCCGACTCAACCAAAGTAAAGTCTTATAATCATAGACTTGCGAACACGGGCCACATTATTAGGCACACACTGGTCCTTACAGTCACGCAATCACATTGTAGCAACTCATTGTATTTAGGCATGTAGACGTGGCCAAGGCTGCTTGTTACAGTTCAAACTGAGCATCAGAATGGAGAGGAAATGTGACTGAAGTGACTTTAAACATGGCATGGTTGTTGGTGCCAGATGGGCTAGTGGGAGTGTTTCTGAAACAGAAAACAGTTTGAAATAGACAAAAATTATCAAGTGAGAGTCAGTTTTTTGGTTGAAAAAGCCTTGTTGATGCCAGAGGTTGGAGGAGAATGTTCAGACTGGTTTGAGATGATAGACAAACAACTCAAACAGATACCCAAAGAGCCAGTTGACCATTTCTGAACACATTACATAGCAAACTCTGAAGTGTATGAACCACAACAGTAGCAGAAGGCCACATCAGACACTTTATTAGATACACATAATACCTTTTGTCCGACAGTGTATGTCAAATCTATGTACATGTCAGTAATATAACACCAGTGAGCCAGTATGCATCTTAAATCAGGATGCTCAATGAAACTTATTTTGATAATATTTACTGCACATAATTTTTTTTCTTCCTGTGACCTAAATATCTAACAAACTGCATTAGGTTCATACTGTAAGGTTGGTGCACAAATACATTTTCAGCAAAACATTAAGAAGTTGAATTACTCCCTATCTCAACTCCTCTTTGACATAATCAAATCCAAACAATAGTAGCATCACAAATCACTGATTGGATCAATTAAACAGTTCTTTATCAGGAAATGAATCATAAAGTAATAAAAAAAAAAGTCTGAAAACCTCCAATCCAATATTAAGATTCATATATTGCAAATTTAAAGGATTATAATTATCATATGAGGTGCAGCCTTAGTATTTGGTGGAACTATACTGTACAATATATTTTTAAGTGCAGTAGTTTTCAAATGGGGCTATGGGGGGTCCATAAAAGGTTTAAAGATAAAATAATCATGGTGCCAGGGAAGGTTTTTTTGTTTGTTTACTTTTTCTGCTCTTATTTTTATTTATCAAACATAATTTAGTCTTATTATTCAAATGATAATACATGCTTGGCTGTATAAAAAAGGAAAACCTCTAATTTAATGAAAGCAAAAATTAAAGTTCATCTCTTTATATGGTCTCGGATAATCACAATATTATAGGGTTAGTCAACCCACTACCTCACTGATACAGACTATATCATGGACTTACTAACCCAAAATACATTTATTGTTGAGCCATAGCTTTGCTGTCTTGCTCAAATGAAATGACTCCTGTGGTCAAAGTACCTTCTTAAATACCTTTCATCAGCACTTATGGTCAAATATTAGCAGGACTCAATGTAGGCCAAGAGGAGCTTCTACTCCTTGATACCAGACATTCATAATGTGATGACTCATGGATATGCACACACAAATAATATCAAAATTCAACTCTATTGTCTCAACTTAAGGATAACTTTCACCAGTACTGAAGAAAGACATAAACTTGAAGACATAAAGTGTATAACTTGAATTATTTACTTTTGAAAAGTTTTAATTGTTTTCCTTCATGGTAAGATATAGCAGTTATTTAATCAAATTATGTTTAACTTCCTTTTACCCTCTTTTCCCTTATTCACACCTTATTATTATGTCTGTGCTTACTTAGTCACTGCTTACCATCCCGTCCTGAGGACATCGTTCAGACTTTTTCATCCCTGTTTTTCTCCACTTATGTGTCTACTTCTTGCTTATAGGAGCAGTTAGAAGGGTTTGTCCGTCTTTCTGTCTCCTCCTCATCCTTCCTCCTTCTCATAATCTTTTCTGTTGCCTTTACATTTTTCCTCTGCATTTCTTGCCCTCTCATTCTATATCCTGCCCTCTAGAAAATAAACTACAACTTCTGTTTTGTGCTTCTGCTTCATAGTAGACTTTTAAAAAACTCAGAATATCTGCTTCCATTACTCCTTTACAAACACTGTTTCTTTTCATAGACTCTCTTACTCTACTCTGTGGCATTACTGAGATTTCTTAGTGATTACACGGAGCAGCTGAAACCTTTACACATGACAGGACTTAATGTGCCCACTTCTTCTCAAGTAGATCCCCCTTTTCTTTCTTTTGTATTCCTTGTTCTGTCCTTCCCTCAAGGTCCACAACTCATGCTGGTGTTCATTATCTTGATTCAGCTTTTAAATATTTAGTCTATGAAACGTCAGGCACAGTAAAGAATCCACTGTGTTTTCCCACAGGCAAAGTTTGTATCTTGAAATCATGTGTTTTGTCTCACTAACAAATAATGAGTTCAAATACCAACCCTTTATAGCTCTGTTTTCCTCATGAGAGTTTTTTTAGCAGAAACATATGGCCTTTTTGAATATCTCATGGACAGTTTCAATTATTTGGCATTGTTTCACATTGTAGGCAAGATCATTCCCGAATTATCAAGCTGTGTTCACTCAGCATTGTTTCTCTCAGTGGATGAGAAAGTCATGCAGGTTACAGTGTTCAGCACTTTGGGCTGGTAGTCACACAGTTGTCCAGTGTCATTCAGTCAAGGCAAACAAATAAACTGCTGCTCGTTGAGCAATCCAACTTTTCCTGATGCAGCTAGATTTTAAGGTGGAGTAGGATTTTTTGCTGTGTGCTCTGTTGTTTCATATGAGTTCACTTACTTCATAGGTAACACCCACTTGATGAATATATGCATGTGTATAAATGTCTGTCATAGTGGTCTATTCATTACAGCTGTTGAATGTTCAGGAGCTGCTGTAGACAGCCCTTCCTGTTTGGTCACTGAGTGGAAAAAGTTATATGGTCAACAAATGTCCGATTGATGTAGGGTCTTTTTTTTAAAATAAACTCCAACAATCTTCAGTTTTATTTCTTGTTGTTTGTGCACTGCAATGCCAGAGTTTTTACATCAGTTTTAGAAGACACTGTGCATGACTTTTTCACAATTTTTAGCCATCAGCAAATTCCCCATTTTGCAATTGTGCATAGTTTAAATGTACACCAAGAAAAAGTAGTCTGATTAAATATTAGTTAAAGACGCTGCATTCAGTGATTGCAAGCCAGAACTATTCAAATGCCCATAATGTGGTTCTGTCTAAATGTGGAAGACAGATGCATGGTAACGGGGCTGGGTAGTTTATCAACATACCCTGGTTTGTGGTTGTGTGTGTTCATTACTGGTGTGTAATGAGGATGGAGATTCACAGGTCAAATTCACATCAATAATTTGTATGTGTGTAAAAATAACACTTTTTTTCTTTACTAATTAACTAATTTTATTAAAATACTAAAAAGGCTATACTATGTGACTGTGTGGACCTGACAACAAATGAGGGCATCTATTTGCACCTGTGTTTCTTGTAGGACGAGATGTGCCTTTCACTTTTGTGTCTATGGGCTGATTAAGTTCAAAAGTACCGTAAATACCACAATGTCCAAACTTCTTCCTCTGCTTCATTCCCTCGCTCCCTTGCAGTGTTTGTTTTTGGCTGAGATTTGGGTTTGGCCAGCTTTGTCTCTGCCTGGGTTTGGACCCAGCTTGTCCTCTCATCTTGTGAGGAAACATTTTCCTGTGCCCCATGCAAGTGTATTTGTGTATTTAAATTTATAAGTCTCTGTAATTTTGAGTTTGCATGTGTCTGTCAACACGTAACAGCCACAACAATGATGCTAGCCTAGTTTAAGCAATACTGTAATATACTGCAAAACAAATTCTACAAAGCTGGCTTACAAAAAAATTTAAGACTGGGGGCTTTTGCATATTTTAATGCTTTAATAAAACATTAATATATTTTATGCTATGGTGACCAGAGTCATTTAAGTTGGTGTGTGTGGAAGGATGGGGGTTTAGGCCATCAGCCATGGATGATATGTTCTATCCTGTATCATGTTGCTTTTAATTACATGTAAATAAATTTACATGTAATTTTAAAGCCATTGAGAGCTTTATTTTAACTGCTCTCAAAAATTTGCTTTTATTACATTTTGCTAAAATGTAATAAAAGCTCTAGCCAAAGATATAATGAAAAATACAAAATAGGAAATAATTTCATGGAAGCTCTGATGTGCATAATCAAACACACGGCAACAGATACAGTAGTTAGCTAGTTAGTAGTTAAAGATAGTAGTTAAAGATTACTTTATTCCACAGAACTTTCAGATTGTCACTAGAATTATGCCACCAATACAGCAGTTAAGTTCCTGGAGGGATTTTCCTTGTTTCTTCAATCCTTTGACCTATTAAAGCCCCTTAAAATACCACAGTGCATCTTACCCTTTTCATTTGTTAACTGTGGTTGACCTGAAACAGTCTACTAACTCTGTATGGCCTAACTTTAATAGTTTCTTTAGGGTTTGGTTTTCTCTTTGGATACACAGTCTTTGGATAATATGGCTTTTTCATGACAGCCACCTCATGGATCACTGGTATGTTATGTAATAATGTTAAATGTACCATCTTAATCTTAGTCATGTGCATTTTCCTGTTTGTATTGTGTGAAGAGTGAGAGTGTGTTGGTGAATACTTCAATGTGAGGAAATCCTCACATTGTAGCTTGTGACAAAGGGTGAGAAGTTAGGTATCCTAAAAATAGTAAGAGGTCTTTTGTGGTAAAGAATAGAATGGCAAAACTGTTGTGTCAAAAGACAACGACTTAAAGTGTTTTACTGTTTGTCAATCAAGAGGCTCAGTGTATCTCTTCTCTTCCTTTCTGGAATTACAACAGTTTTTTTTTTTTGCTGACCCTATGCGATATATGTGGCCATGTGACATGAATGGAAGTGGTATTAATAGAATGGTGTGATATGCTATGATAGCAAAGAACTTATGTGGATTCTGTCTTTCAGTAGGTGTTTATTCCTCTGCAAGACACTAGGTTTATATATTTTAGAAACTAGACACTACAGTTGGGGATGCATTTTGGTGCATCTCCTGCTGCATATCTAACAACATTATTTTCAAAGGTCTAGACTTGATGATTTATTAGTAAGTATAAAATGCGCCTGCCTTTTTTTAAAAATTTAATTTAATTGAACTGCGTTATTTCTACATATAAATGTCTCAACTCTGGTCGGAGATTAAAACTTAGGAACCTTGTAACTGCTTAGTGGTCATTCACTAAGTAATTCACTTTCTGTCTGCCATCTAATCAGCTGATTTGAACTATGGCCTCCTCATCTCTCATCCTGCTCCAGCTGCATTGGCTATGTTGCATTACTCTCTTGTCATTCTCTCACTCTCTATCTCTCTGAGTGCCTCTTGTTGACCTTCCTCTCAGCACTCACAAGCCCAGAACTAAATAATAAATGAATTACCTGTAGAAAGCAGTGGATGTGTGTGTTTGAGCCACGTAACTTGGCTGGGAAGTTAACACAAGGTAATGAGAGTGAGCTTGTTGACAAAGGTTAGTACTTGCACTGAAATGTGTCACAGAGTCTTAATTGTAACACTTTTCCACAGCATACTTATGTCACCTTTAACTCGTGCTTTAACAAATGTCAGTGGCAGCAAAGTGTATGTCGTGCAGCAAGGTGTGTCAATCATTAATGAAAAGCCTCTCAGTGTCTCAAGTTTCCTTTGGGAGAGGAGTGGGAAAGGAGGGCGTAGGAGAAAGGAGCTCAGGAGTTAAAGATGAGATTAGTGAGTACATTATACTGTAACACAGCACTTGTATTTTCTCTTCCTGATGTTTCTTCTCTCTCTCTCTCTCTCTCTCTCTCTCTCTCTCTCGCTCTCTCGCTCTCTCTCTCTCTCTCTGCCCACAGTTGCAGACAGAAATCGGGTCACTGAACAAGTCACTGAAGCCATCACAAATTACTCTGACATTTTGAAGACTGGACAAAAAGTGCACCAGCAATGATATGTTGATTATGGAGTAGTGTCCACTCAACAACTGGAGATATTTTGATGATGAGTGTCACTCACTGTTACTTGTGTGAATCCTACTGTGACTCTGCTTCAAAACTTGTGGATTCATGTGTTGAAGCTACAATGGAGTGTCCAATCTGGAGAGTACTTTGATTCTTCTTTTCAAGCACCTTGTTTTCTCAATTCTTTCTCTTTCATCAGTAGTGGATCATTTGCCAAATATCAGAGCTGAAATGAATGGGAGGACTGACAGTTATGCACAAATCACAGCTTGGATGCTTAATTTTTTGGCATTTTTGTCTCACCCTTTTTCCTGGGCAAGATAAAGATTGTGGTGGAAGATGTGAAAGAGACATTTGCAATAAGTTTATGTGTTTTTACCTTTGAAATCATGGAGATATCTGTGACCTGATGGCACTAAATAAGTTGTTTTGATTCATTCTTCCTCAGACATTTTTGCTACCTGCCTTTTTAAATGTAAGGATATTTTTACAGCATCTTTTTTGTGCATTCTCACAGGCTTTTGCCTTTTGGGCCTGAAAGGAGACTCAAAAGAGGCATATGAGAAATTTTTAAACCTGAAACCTTTATTCACTACCACTGTGGATTAGGCTTAGAAAGCAGGAGTAAAGAACCTGAGGCACTGTAACAGTTTTCAGTGTTGGCTGTGGCATGGCAGCAGATCACAGTGAGCTGCTGGCTGAGATGGCCACGGTCGGGCGCCTGAGCGCCACTGAACGCCTAAAGCACGCCCAGAAGCGTCGTGCTCAGCAGTTGAAGGCGTGGATGCAGATGGAGAAGGATGCAGCACGAGGGTCAAGGGCCAAAGCAGATAAGAAGAAGGCACGCACCATCAAAGTGACATTCCCCAACTCCATTACCCTCCTAGATGCAGCTGCACGCAATGACGTGGAGGAGGGTGGGTAGAAATGGCAAATAATGCAGTAATGCTACTTTAATAATGCACATTATTATTAACAATCAAACATTTATTCAAGAAACACAAGATGGGATGATTTCAGACCCCTCTGATCCAAGGTCCTCTCACCGAAATGATGTCTTGTGAAAGTAGTCTCATTCTGAAAGTCACAAGATATATTGACCCCTGCACTTGTCTTAGTTTTGTTTTATTGACTTTCCACTGGCCTTTATGAGATATGAATTATGAAGAGATGTCATCGTGCCCTGTTAAACCCACAGTTAAAAAAAAAAAAAGTGCGTATTGTATAATTCCTACTGGATACATCACGCTTAATCTTAGAGCCAGACATTTTGGTTTCAGGGGCTGGATTAAGGCTAGTTAAAGTTAAAAATCTTTTAAATTCATTGTTATGGTACACACACAGTAACGTGTTATCTCTTTTAAACAGACGGAAAATGTGTCAAGTATTGTTATATATATGCATGAAGGACTCTGCTCAGGTGGCCGGTCATAATTCTTCTCTATGTCTGTGTGTGTGGTTGTGCTTCTTCTAGTGAGGCAGCTGCTTAACTCTGGTGTCAGCCCAGATCTAGTCAATGAAGATGGATTAACAGCCCTTCATCAGGTACACACACACTCTCACTGTGGCTTCACATCTGCAGTCACTAAATCCAAGTCCACACTACATGACTGACTGAGTTGGAGGATTGCGTTGCATCCACTACACTATGTGCTACTGTGGATTCCTTACAGTCATGATTTCACACTACATGAGTGACCAGCAAAGGGGAGACCAGCTACACACAAGTTTCATCATGAGGACCTGATGACTGAGGTGGCTCAATGCAAGATCACATGGTCACAAAAACACATTAGAAGTTAGTTGGGGAAGGATGCAACACCTAATTTTGCTTGGTTTTATGTTGACAGGTTATTTTGTTCACTGGGCATTTATTGAAGCAGTGCTGTCTGTGATGTCTCCCATTCTTCCTCTGTGTGTCTCTGATCAATCGCTCTTGTATTCTTGTTCAAATTTCAGCTGCCGTCATCCTAGTCCTCACAGACTCTGATCAAATACTAATTTAAGGCTTTCATTTAATTTCCAAAAAAACACGAGAGCATAATCAGGCTGGAAATTGTGCGTTGTGAAGACTTAACTGAAACATGCTTCCAGAAAAAACATAATAAACCAGCAAATAGCATTTTCACAAAGCAGATTATATTATATGACATGAAAGTCATTATTACTCTGGCATCTGTTAATTATCTGAGATTTCAGAGAAGGCATTTTGGATGTCATAATCATAATTACCACCTACTCACATTTTCAGTAAAAATTCTTCGTGTCAGCGTTGTTATGGTCTTTTAAATGCCGTCATGTGCAGGTGCCCATATGCCATATATTCATCACCATATACAGACTCAAATGTTGCATGCAGTTTTTCACTTGTTGACTCCCAAGGCAGGTCACCTTTTATGAAGCATGTGTGTTTGTGTTGTGTGCAGTCACTGCTTTGTTCTCGCCAAGTACTGTTTGCCTTTAGATTGTCAGAATGTTAATCTGTGTGTTTACACACTGAGAGAAACACACTGATAACTGTTCGCACAGCAAAGGGCTGGGCTAGGAATGCTAATTTTACATTTGTCCTATGTGTATTTATATATATATATATATATATATATATATATATATACAGTGCATCCGGAAAGTATTCACAGCGCTTCACTTTTTCCACATTGTGTTATGTTACAGCTTTATTCCAAAATGGATTCAATTCATTTTTTCCCTAAAAAAACGTGAATTTTTTTTTTTTGAGATTTTTGCAAATTTATTAAAAATAAAAAACTAAGAAACCGCATGTACATAAGTATTCACAGCCTTTGCTCAATACTTTGTTGATGCACCTTTGGCAGCAATTACAGCCTCAAGTCTTTTTGAATATGATGCCACAAGCTTGGCACACCTATCTTTGGGCAGTTTTGCCCATTCCTCTTTGCAGCACCTCTCAAGCTCCAGCAAGTTGGATGGGAAGCGTCGGTGGACAGCCATTTTCAGATCTCTCCAGAGATGTTCAATCGGATTCAAGTCTGGGCTCTGGCTGGGCCACTCAAGGACAGTCACAGAGTTGTCCTGAAGCCAGTCCTTTGATATCTTGGCTGTGAGCTTAGGGTCGTTGTCCTGCTGAAAGATGAACCGTCGCCCCAGTCTGAGGTCAAGAGCGCTCTGGAGCAGGTTTTCATCCAGGATGTCTCTGTATCCTGCTTGGTTTGTGCTCTGACATGCACTGTCAACTGTGGGACCTTATATAGACAGGTGTGTGCCTTTCCAAATCATGTCCAATCAACTGCATTTACCACAGGTGGACTCCAATTAAGCTGTAGAAACATCTCAAGGATGATCAGTGGAAGCAGGATGCACCTGAGCTCAATTTTGAGCTTCATGGCAAAGGCTGTGAATACTTATGTACATGTGGTTTCTTAGTTTTTTTATTTTTAATAAATTTGCAAAAATCTCAAAAAAAAAAATTTCACGTTGTCATTATGGGGTGTTGTGTGTAGAATTTTTAGGGAAAAAAATGAATTGAATCCATTTTGGAATAAGGCTGTAACATAACACAATGTGGAAAAAGTGAAGCGCTGTGAATACTTTCCGGATGCACTGTATATATATATATATATGTGTGGGTGTGTGTGTATTGTGTTTGTGTTTGTTTGTTTGTCTACAGTTGTCTCTGCCTCTTGGTCTTTTTTCTGTCTCTTTACATTCATTTACATTTTAATACATAAAATAATTACTATATTTGCTTTTTCCCTCAGTGCTGCATTGATGACTTTGTGGAGATAGTGCAATGCCTGCTGGATGCTGGTGCCTGTGTGAATGCCTGTGACAGTGAGTTGTGGACACCGCTGCATGCTGCTGCCACCTGTGGACACACAGGTCTAGTGCAGCTCCTGATTCAGGCGTAAGTTTCCTCCTTAATGTCATGAGCTTATTCTGTTTGTAAGAATACTATCATATACAAATTCATAAGCTGATACTGTGGACTTTGTTTTGATAAGGATTGCTTAGTCCCCCCCCTTAATGGATATAATTATCTTGATCTAGAAATATAAACGGAGAGCTTTTTTGACCAGATTATCTACTTTACATAAACAATGCAAATGTGGTTGCAGTTTGAATTTCAAAACAGTTTCCAAGTGAATGTGAACTCACAAGTAGCTTCATACATCAGGTTGACCGTGATCAGAACTGGTATTAACATCTGTCCTCAGTGTTTCAATCGCATGCAGAGAGCCTTAAGTATATCTGTTTACACCTGGCATTAAAATATGTCCTGGATGTGTCTGCTGTGACTGCATATGATCTAATGTCCTCAGTTTTTTTTCAAATACACACTACCTTCATGGGTGTTTCTGAGAACGTAATTATGTTTTTAGCATTCTACAGATGTCTCCACTGTGATTGGTTTTTTTTCAAGTACACAGGGTGAAAAGAGATGAGAGGAACTCAAGTAAATTAAAGCTTTATCCTCACCACTGTAATATGAAATAATTTAAAACCATTAGAAAAAGAATTCATGTGATAATCAGGGTGACTATTGTGGCGATGGCCCAAATACATAAACATATGAGTGCTGATAACTCTTAAATCCTGAGGGCAGATTGTGCCAATGTACTAGTGGAAGTGAATTAATACCAAGTCTGAACAACGTCATTGTGTAACTTTGTAGTACTCTAATCCATTTGTTTTTGCATATTTCTGTGTGCATGCTGTTAGTGGGGCTGACCTGCTGGCTGTCAATGCGGATGGCAACATGCCCTATGACCTCTGTGAGGATGAGGCAACCCTGGAGCTGCTGGAGATGGTTATGGCTGAACAGGGTCAGTAAGCAGATGGTGGAACTATGCATAAAGAAATCTCCTTTGGCCTGTATAGAAAAACAGATATTAAAAAATAAACATATACATACAGATGTGTCCACCGTAATTGTGTCTAATTGTTAAAGAGTCTAAACTACATTTTTGTAAATTTAAACAAATGTCTTTGCTTTCAAACTGTTATCCAATTATTAACTGGTAATTTTGTTTTTCTCTATGGGTGTTTGTGTGTAGGGATAACTCAGGACCGCATAGATGAATGCAGAGGTGCTAAAGAAAAAGCCATGCTTGCTGACATTAGGGCTCTGCTCCAGAGCAAAGCAGACCTAAATGCTCAGGACAGCAATGGAGCAACTCTGGTGAGACAAAGGGACACAGGCAGAGAACACATTTAATCTGCTTACACAATGTGTAGCTTTGTGTGGTCCCAGTTTGCTTTTTACAGTAGAAAATGTGGAATAATATAAACAGGTAAAGAAATATTTATGGTAACAGTGTTGTTAAAATGTTTGCACATAACTCAAATTGAACAGAAATACATACTTTAGCCTTAAGTTGTAAAATGCATTTCTTGGTCAATGTTGTGTTCCACTGTGTGAGCTACATTGAACCTCTCTCCCAGCTCCATATAGCATCTGCTAATGGCTACACATCTGTGGCAGAACTGTTGCTTGAGAACAAGGCTGATGTGGAGGTGAAAGACTCTGATGGCTGGACACCTCTACATGCTGCCTCCTGCTGGGGACAAGTGCGTGCTGCAGACAAACCACAAAATCACTTCTTCAGAATAACTTCTGAACTGTTTAAAGTGTTGGTTTGTTGTTTTATTTATTCCATAGATTCAAATGGTGGAGCTGCTGGTAGCCCATGGAGCCAGTCTGAACAGCAAGTCTGTCCTGGAGGAGACACCACTGGGTAAGGACAGAAAGTCTTCGTGGCCCTTAGCAACAAAATAATGTGGATCATCATGCGATCCACCAACCATCCAGAACCAATTTTAAGGTCTAGGGTAAAAGATTTAGTGACAGCTTTCTTTCTTGGAAACAAGGTGCCTTTGCTGCAAAAATTAAAATGCATACTGGCTGCTATAGAAACTTGGGGGTGCAAGATGTTGGCCTTCATCCAGCAAGGGCCTTGCGTAAAGTAGATATAAAAAGTTAAGGCTACAAAATCTTAATTTAAAGCAATAATATACTAATACAAACACACTTTCTGAATATTCAATTTGTGCCGATAACCATTTAAATGTCCATCTCTCAGTTTTAGCCTTATTGACTAACTCTTGCTTTTTCAGATGTGTGTGTGGATGAGGAGGTGAGAGCCAGGCTAACGGACCTAAAGCATAAACATGATGCCATCATGAAGAGCCAGGACCGTCAGAAGGGCACACTGCAAAGACGAGCCTCTAGCACGGGCAGTAGAGGGTGCGAGTGGACAGTTGCTTTGCATAAAGATTTTATTATTATTATTATTATTTTATTAATTTAGAAATGTATGTAATGTATTAATCTCTTCTTTTTTTATACAGTAAGGTGGTGCGTCGTGTCAGTGTGAACGAGCGTTCAAGTCTCTACCGACGAGAGCACCACAAAGAGGCTATGGTGTGGCAGGAGCGTGGCCGACAGCCTGATCCACAGGATGACGACGAGGACAGACAGACAGACAATGAGCTGCACCAGCATGCGGCCATGGTGAGTGGACTCGGTCTTGAGGATCTTGTTGGGTCACATGTTCAATAACTATAATCGAATTTAAGCTGTGCAACTTTTAATATAAATAAATTTCCGTTAAACCTGGACCACTCTGCATTTCTCAGCATAGTATTTTGGTTTTGTGTCACCTGTTGAAATTCCCACGCTGCATACAAAGCCATTTTGAAAACGCAAGCTGTGCAAAGTAGAGCACTGTCATTCTTTGGCCATTTTGGGGGGTGGGGTTTTTCGTTTTGATTAATATATTAAAAAAATAAAACAATATAATCACATATGTGTAAAAATGCTACCACATGGGCTACTGTACCTGGTCTGAAGACATGCTTGTTTGTACATTTTATGTTAGATACCATTTACTGACTGTGAGAGTAAATCCAATATTATGTTACTTTAAGAGAGATGGCAGAGTCATCCTCTTCGAAAGCTCAGCAGCCTCTTTTGAAGAGTGGAAAATCTGATGTCAGTGCCCGCCTACGGGAGAAGATGTGTCTTTGTCATAGTGGCATCTGCCACTGGAAGTTCGGTTCATGTCTGTCTTTATTTCCATCAGCCTGTTTTTGCTTTAGATCATAGCAGCAGAGAACCATTACAAAAATACTTTAAAGTCTTTTATTCACTGCTCTGCTCACTCTTTGTGGTCCTCATTAAAAGAGGGGAAAAGCAACACTAGCAGGTCTTTGGTGACAAAAGTTTGACACTCGAGCTTTAAACTGCAGGTTTTTGTCTTCCGTTCTTCTTTTCAGGTTGCTGGAACAACATCAGCATCACGGTTAGAGGAACTGGAAGCTGTAGACCGGAAAATAGCATCCAGTTTAGGTAATGGAGGAACATCTGTGTCTTTGGCTGCATCTGTGCCTGGAGAACAGTGGAGTGGTGGAGGTCGTATGGAGCGTAGCGGCTCCTACCAGCTAAGCACTGCATCTGGAGATGGGTTAGGGTCTGTAGAGGGCGAGGGGGCAGACAGTATGACTCGAGAAAAATCACACCACACTCTGGCTGACTTGAAACGCCAGCGTGCAGCCGCCAAGCTGAATAAATACCCTGCCCCTCCACCTCCCCTGCCTCCTGCCTTAGAGGAGGAGCCTTCTGTTGAAGCAGCTGAAGTCACAACAACACAGACCCATTCTGAGCTTGAAATGACACCCAGCACAAACACAGAGCCGGTGGCTTCCTCCAGCCAGGTCTATTTTACCCCAGCTAGTGGAGATCCTCCACTGCTGAAACTACGAGCTCCTGATGAGGACCAGTCTAACAACAAGGAGCCATGCTGTGGGCTCATGTAGAAGCTCACTCATATGTTCACAAGCATACTGCCTACAAAGTAGCGTAGTTGTGCATGTTACACCTTAATGTGGCAAAAACATTTCACAAACAGAAATGAATCACTGAAAACGTAAATTTAAGGCCTCATTGCAGTGTGCAATGCATTTCAGAAGCTAAAGTGCAATCCACACTGTGGTTACTTATGTTTTTTTTTTTTTTTATTAATATGATGGCGCATACACTTGACTGAAAATCCCAGCAGTCCCTCATGCTTCTTAATCAGGGCTGCATGAGCTGAGGTGCTGTATGTGAGACTCAAGGTGTCCATCTAGTGGCATGTGGGTAATTCTGTTCTTTTATGTTTGCAATCAAACAACAATCTGCTTTACTCAGTCTGTCTGCAGCTCACTCATTACGTAAGCTACACAAGTAGAATAATTTAATAGCTTTAGAATCATGTGAGAGTTAATTAATCCACCAAAATATGGATCGTGTTGAATTGATTTGTTTTCTATTAAGAATGAATGAATGCGGTTAAAGTACTGTTTTTTTTTTCTTTACTGAGTGATGGCAGATTCATATCAAATGAAGAATCAGGGAGGTGCAAAATATAATAAGTGTATTTTCGATAAAGTTCTACTCTGGTCATGATAGTCTCCTGAAATCACATAACTATTCTGAATGTATATTTACTAAAGGACTGTTTTCTTGCTTTATTTTCATGGACTGAAAATGTACTGAATACTTTGCTCAAAAAAACAAAAATTTAATAAGTTATTAAGCAATTTATAAATCAAAAGATCTCCGTTTATATTTCTATTTTTCTACCCTCTGAATGGAATCATGCTATTTATTCTGATAATGAGCTTTGCTCTCAGCATACAATTCTACTTTTTTAAAAGATTAATATAATTCTATAAGAATTAAGGAGACGGCAAGATATTTTTGTGTTAACAGATGATAGAGAGTTTTATTGTCATTGTTATATGATAAATTATCACATGTTGGCATCCTCTTGTGGCAGATTTGGTATCAATTGTCGTTCTAGACTGCAACTTGATGTACTTCCAGAGCACTCCAATTTCCATATTACATTTCAGATTTGTTAGCAATTTTTACTGTTGGGTTTTCACAAGAGATTTTTTTTTTTAAATTCTAAATGTAAGTGGTATCATTAATGGATCTGGACACAGTGCTGAATTACAGCGTTTGAAGGGAGGGAAATCCTGTGCGCAATCAAAGTTTAATGTGTAAACCTACTTTTGATGGTTGTCCATTTTGTTTTTGGAGATTTTATCCACCTTATTCCTGGAGTCGCTTCTGGACAAATGATTATGGGTGAAACTTTTCCGGGGCAGAAGCGGAAGCAGCAGTTACTCTTTCCAGTAGTAAAAAACGGTGGTGGCTGCAGCAGCAACAGCGTCAGGATCTCTGCAGTTTGAAAATCAATATGTTAAAACTAAAATCCAGGCTTGGTGATGTGGGACACCAAGGCTCTCTCTTGGCTCTTAGTCCGGCTTTAAATAAATAAGACTGTGTCCAACCTCTTTTAAAGAAAATTCGAAATCTTATTGCTGTGTAATTACTGATATGCTGCTGAGCTTTTCAGATTGTTCATATCTTCACTGTCTGTAGTGACCCTGTTGATTTAATTCTTTACGTTTATTATTCGGGAAATACAGACACTGTTGCATCTCATTGTTCTGTGATATTTATACACTCTAAAATAGTCTAACAGCGTTAAAATATGAGGAAAAGAGTAAATTTAATATTTGACTCTTTCTTTAATGTTAACACTAACTCAGTTAATTAAAACACAAATCCCGATTGTATCCGATTTTTTCTTAAATTGACAGAGAAGTGAGGCCTATAATTAGTGCGAGGTATCATGGGCCATAGAAATAAGGTGGTATTTATGTATATGTTTCAGAATAGAAAAAATATCAGTGAGGGAAGTTGATTGGGTATTTATGTGACAGTCACTATTTTTTGTTCACTTTGTTGAAGATGTCTTTACCCTTGTGGTAAAATCAGCCTGTGCACATGCCTTCTCTCTTTCTCTTGCGTCATACACTCACTCACTGTCGGCACATTGAATGTCACAGACCAGTATGGTCTGTCTGCCAGTGCCTCATGTGATCCACATATAAACTGCTGATACACATAGAGTTCATTACAAAGCTTGCAAAGCAGAATGATCCCTTGTTTCAGGGTGTTTTAACACGGTACGTCCTGGACTTGTCATTAAAAACAAGTTTTGGTGGTTTTCCTTTACAATGCACCCACTAAAATGACACACACAAACATGTTGTTGCATGCCAAGACAAATAGCACCAGCCACGAAATGATACACGTGGCCTTGGCAGCAGTTGTGCTTGGGGTGTGTTTAAAAATGGACACTCCTTGTGTTCAGATATGTTGTGAGTGTTAGCCATGGCTACAGGTCAGCTAATTATTATCACCTTATACAAGCTAGTTTGAAGTTCCTATTGTAAAGCTGTTCTGTAATTGAATATGTAGACTTGATGGAACAGTCCTTTTGTTGTGTAATGCTGCCAAAATGCACTGCAGGACACACTTAAGTCATTTGGGCGTCACATGATTGTATGTGAACTCTTTTAGTTTGGGGTATCAAATGTCATTCCTGAGCCTTGTTTTTCACTCGCTCTCCTCACACACTGCTGAGTTGTTTTTTTTTTCTTCCTCAAACAAAAAAAGCACACAAAAATGTAGATTGCAGATTACTTTTTGATAATCTGCCTTCACTGTTAACCTTGTCTTTCTGCATACTGAACAGGCAGCTTTTCTGGCATGAATCATTCAGTTTTCTAAGCAATGAATTTTGTGACAAGATTCTACACCTTAATTACACCGTGTTGTGTTTCATCCAAAACCTTGTGATAAAGCCATTTTTACAAAATGCTCTCAGAAAGCTATTAACAGACTGTAATGTCCTACCTTACAGGAGTAGTTCAGAAAACCCCTCAGAACAACTCTGGGAGAGATCAGAAACTTTAAATCTCAGTTGGGGATGAAGTTGATTTTGACAGTAAAGGGCATTGATTGGATGGTGAAATTGACAGCAAATTTATGTAATAAACATTGTAAGTGGGCTACATGGCGGTGTATTGGCTATTACTGTTGCCTCACTGCAAGAAGGTAGCCAGATTTGAAATCTAGTTTAAGTGTTGTTTTAGGAATTGTTTGCACTAACCATGCCCCCAAATGCAACACTGTTCCCCTGACCCAATCTAGGATCTGGACATTCATACTTACTGATAACATGGCTGCCACCTGGCATGGGCTCACATAAAAAAATTCCACCTTTGCTTGAGTGTGTAACATCTTAAAAATATGTTTTCCATTTGTTGTTGCATGTAGAGAACGTTCTTGGCCAGTAAACGGAGGTTTGTTAACCTCTCACTCCCTGTAACAAAGTCCATAGAGGAAATAATCAATTTTACATTACAGCTCACAGAAGTTGTCAATTTATGGATCCTTTCATCAGTAAGTTCAAATGTTCTTCTGGATTTGGAATGTGTTAATCAGATTTGTACCGCACGTCCTTAGTCGCAAACTGACTAAAAGTGGATGCAATTGACAAGCAGCTCCCATGTGCCTGCAGGCTAAAAACACTTGTTTTCTTAAAGGATTGGAAAATAAGCAGTTTTACACACTTATGAACTAATGCCGTGATGTCGTAATGCCGTTGTTTCAACTTCATTTTTTTGCCACTTCAAAAAGTTCTATTATTTACTTTTCCATCACGCCATATGCTGAAAGGGGGCCCTTTGGGGGGGGGGGGGGGTGCCTTTTAGGGGGCCCTTTGGGGGGGGGGGGGGATGCCTTTTTTCCGACGGCACTTAAAGGCGTCATTTGGCACATACTGAAGTCGAGTTAAGTGAAGGGGAAGAAAACGAGTTCAACTACCAACCACGACCTGAAAGAAAGAAACGAGGCGTGGCGACCGAGTGGGAATATGACCGCGGAGAGACTCAACTGTCAGTGTGAGCCCAGAGAGAGAAGAAGCTGCAGGAGAAGCTGAAAGACGGCGAACAGAGCGACAGGAGACATCACAGGAGACATCACAGGAGACATCACAGGACATTTTGCTCTCACTTGATCCCCTTTTCTCCTCAGATCTCATCTGCTCCGTAGAAATGTCCCAGCAGCAGCAGGAGCAGCAGCGGGAGAACGGGGTGTCCCACCGGGGGAAGGTCCTGACTATGGACAGCATGAACCCCAACGTCAAGCGGGTCGAGTACGCGGTGCGGGGCCCCGTTTTGCTGCGGGCCGTGGAGATAGAGAAGGAGCTGAGAGAGGTAAAGAGGAGTGTGCCGCTGCACCGACACTGAAGTTTGTTTATGAAAAAGTGCTTTCTGTTTATGCTCAGCCGCTCACTCACCCATGCACCTTATTATTCTGATTTACACAGTGTAATACAGTCACTTTTAGAATCTGCATTGTATTCATTTCCATACAATTAATACAATTTCCAGCTTCAGCCTAATAAGAATAGGCTCGTTTTGGCTGAGATAGTTGTTCATATAAATTGTAATATAAAGGTTAAAAGCCAAACCTTGTTTGCTGGGGTGTGTTAGAAGTGAAAGGGGAACTGTACAGCTGTTGACTCTCTTCAACAGCTGGAATTTGACTTGAGTGAAACTCCACTGTTGTTTTTCCCCCTCTCTGTTTAGCTGCACAGAAAAATGTCCCTTCACAATTAAGAATTTCAGAAAAATAGAAGTTTTATCCAACTATGTGAAGTTTAAACACGTTTAAATTTGCTAATAGGGCTGCAGTTACTAAATTAATTGTCAAATATTATGGTAATCAATTAATTTGACAGTTTTTTTTTTCAATAATGAAACCAGGTTTTCAAAACAAGACATTTGAGAACATCATCATTTCCAGGTTTGGTAGACACCAGTCAACGTTTTCTGATATTTTACAGACCAAAGAAGTACTCTGTTAATCAAGAAAATAGACTAGATTAAGAAAATAATTGTTAGTTGCAGCCCTGTTGGCAAAACACAAATTATTCAAGCTTAAGTTAACCAATGATGTGAGCATAATTTCATAGTGCACCCAAACTTTTGACCAGTAGTGTACATATTAGTTTGTGCAGTATGTAGTGAAGTCCAACCATTTTTTGCAGAGCTGGGAATTTTAGGTTTCCCTATCAAAATATGATTTCCATTAAAAAGCACAGCAGCTTAAAAATATTTGAATAGAAAAGCGTCCTTCTGTGGATGTGGCACACACATACACACACACACACACACACACACACATACACATACACACTGAGCAGAAAAAAAGTTGCATCTTAGCTCTGGGACATGAAACCAGTAGATTACAATGATGAAAAGGCTATGGTTATTATGGTCAGTCTGTGCTGACTGACTGAAGGTGGGAGTACACACAGGACACAGATAGCTTTTAAAAGTCATTTCATGTCAGTCCTGGTTACTCTGGGTACGTTCTGCTGTGCTAATATTGATCTGCTTGTCTTGACAAAGGATGGGCCTCCAGGGAACAGGGAGTCTCTTAAAAGCTGTAATGCAACTCCAGCCAGTTACAGTATGTCCTCTTTGGAAGACACATAGGATAGTGAACTGCAGAGGACTAGTTCTTGGCAGCTTTGAGTACAATTCCGTCCTCTCTAGCTGGG
Source organism: Brachirus orientalis (assembly GCA_016785285.1). Lineage (NCBI taxonomy): Eukaryota > Metazoa > Chordata > Actinopteri > Pleuronectiformes > Soleidae > Brachirus > Brachirus orientalis. The sequence goes on along the minus strand of JAFBJR010000258.1, from coordinate 2,724,200 downwards.
GGGGGGATGCAGGATTGTGAGAGTGGACGATGTGTTTATTACGGAAGGTTATTACATGAGAGCTTGCTCCTCCCCATGGGCGAGAGTTTTCATTGGGAGAGCTCATTGCAGCTGTTGGGCCCACAACAGTGTCTGAGGTCTTTCTGTTCAAGGAGATGAAAAACAAGCCACCACTACCACCCAAATGGCAAATGAGCTCTAGTTCCTGGTAGCTCAGCAGTTGATCCTCCCCTCCAATAAAAAGGAAATCTTGAATCTTTGCTGCCATTACCTTTTTATTTAGCAATTATAAAGGTTTATATTAGACGAGTCAAAGCCAAAGTCCAGAACAGATACTGTAATTGTAGATACAAACGTCAGCTTGGACAGACTCAAACAAAAAAAAAGAGGAAGAGAATATTTTTGAAACACATCAGGAGGGTTCATTTAAGGCTGCAGTTGTGGCTGGAGCACTTTTGTCGAGGGCTCAGCAGATTTTATGCAAGTATGTGTTTGTGTGCATGTGTGGCAAGGTCCCCTTATAAATCCTTACCCAGACATCTGGCTTGACAATGCCTTTCAAAGCACACTGCTAATTTTGGCTTGGACGTTAGCTGCTAGTAATTCTGCATTGTCTGAGAGAGTAGAAAGCAATGAATCATATATATGTGTGTGTGTGTGACTCTGAAGGGGAATATATGTCTTTTCAAAAATTGGTGAGCGTGAGCGCCAAATATTTCACATGGAAACACAGAGCTGTGTTTTAAACGCGGGCTTACTCTGTTCATGCTCACACACTTGCATTACGGTTCCACCATCTCTTTTAATTTTATAAAAACTGAACCTTTTTAAATAATGTTTGCTCGCCAGCAACTACTGCCATAAACTCTCTCTAGACTTTGATCCATGTATGTATAAATGCATTTCCTCTGCAGGATTAACTGGATTAACATTTTTAAAGATGGAAAGTAAAGCTTTTTTAAGTTCACTAACATTCAGCATTTCTGACCACTGTTTGTGGCCTGAAAAAAAATTGCATGGATAACCACTGCACCATTGTTATCAGTGATGCCAGCATTTCAGTGTATCCTGTTTTTTTAATCTATGATGACATGGTGATTGTTGGTGATTGTATGATGATTATGGTGTTTTTATGGCTTAATACCATACTTTTCTTACCTGGAGCCCCTTTAAAACATCATCTGACAGTGAGATTCATCTCCATCGGACTCATGTTAGAAGTAATATTGAAGGAGATCAATCCATGAGCAAAGCAGCAATGGTTATTTCCACTTTCTGTCAATTACAGATTGAGTTAGTGCAGTTCCAATTATTCTGGCCTGCCTGAATGCTCTTAGGAGGGGATGACCGTTTCAGATTATATCATAACACTGAGTGAAATGTGAATTCAGGATGGTTGACAGGACAGGCTTTATTCAGGCTGCTGACCCACAGGGCCTGTTGGCCCGCTTCACTGGTCCGGACTGTGTAATCAGTGCCTGGTGCTGAGTGAGCAGGAGAACTGGACTAGAGAAAGCCGACTGGCCTGTTTTCTTTCTCCCTCTCTCCCAGAGAACAGCGGCCTCTTTGTTGCTGGAGAGCAGGCAGGGATGAGAACGAAAACGGAAGCGTGCTGCATCCACTTACATTCATTTCAAACATGCTCACGTGTGACTCACCACTCACCTACAGGGCCTCAAAGGTCTCCATCTTGCTGCTATTCAAGCACACATAAATTCTAATATTGACAAAAGGAAATGTAATATTTGTTTTCCTGTTTTCCAATCTTGCGAAATACAATGAGTTGCAACTAGGGTAATCTAAACAGCATCATTCACCAGAAACTGGATGTCACAAAATACAGACAATATATTATGTTCCAACCCTCTACTGAGGGACAGACAAAGCTACATTAGTGATCTAGTGGTTGCTTGTTTAGTAATAAGTAACATATTACCACCATATAATCCATATAATCAATGTGGATTCAGTATCAGCAGTAGCATCACCGCCTGCAGTTTGTCTGTTATATTCTAAGTCACACAAATCCTGGCGGAAAATAGGTTTTTGTCTGGCAACATTTGAAGATGAGAGCCACGGGAATTGCAACAATCTGGCATGATTTTTAGATCCATAAAAAAATAGGGTAAGGCAGATTCCAGACAATTTTTTTTCAGGCACTGTTGTATTAATGGTTTTATTTTTTAGTTTATTGCAGTTTTTTCCCTGAGGTAAATAGATTTGAAAACGTATGGCCAAAGTGGGAGGAGATGTGGGTGTTGACAGTAGGCACATGTCCGGTCTATCAAACTCCCCTCTTTTCTTCCAATGAACTTTGAGAAGGAACTCTGACATGCCATATTTAGTGTTTTATGCAAAATGTTGGTAACTGGGATATGGAAAACTTCACAATATCTATTTGATTTACACCTTGTTGCTTAGTTTGTGACACGTCCTCATTTGATAAAGAGCAGATAAACAGATGAAGCATGTAGACAAACCCTCACCAAACCAGAACTTTCAGCATCCAATTTGGCCAAAGAGATGAGGACAAAGCTGATTCAATGGAGGAATAGTGAGTGGACTAAATGAGGAAAGATGGTTCAGATGGATGACAGATGTGGAATAAGATGAAACAGTCCAAGCACGTCATGCAGTTTAATTATGCCAGCATTTCTAAGTTGTACCCTGGACACGAACAGTGAGGGGTTTGTGCTTCTGTGACCCCATCAGCAGCACCAGCAGCGTCATCTTGGCCCAGGCCAACACCAGCTCCAGCCAGTATCTTTGTTAAACAAAACCGTGCTAATGAGAGAAGAAGTATGCATTGGTGTTTAGGGGCTGCGGGGGCCCATCTTCACATGGGGGGGGGGGGGGGGGGGGGGGGGGGGGGGGGGGGGGGGATACAAGTGGCTCTGATTTGATTTACACACTGACTGAAGGATTTCATTTCCCCACCACAGAAGTGCAATGTGGAACAAAGTGTTTCTTATCACCATTTGAGATTTGAGTCACAAAGTGTTAAAAAATATGATCACGACATCCAAATTGAAACCTGATTTCATTTATTTATTCCCTCCTTCAAATTAAAAGTGATTATACAGTTCATGTCTCAAAACATTCTTTATAAAAAAGTATGTTCTTATATGTAAGGAGGAAATAGCAGAGTTTTTCCATCGTCTTTGTCGTAGATTATTGTCAGAGCCTAAAAGAAAATACAAAAAAGGCTTTTGCCGTCATCTGTGTTGAACTTTTCAGGGAGTCAAGAAACCATTCACAGAAGTTCTCAAGGCGAACATCGGTGATGCTCAGGCTATGAGTCAGAAACCTATCACGTTCTTCAGACAGGTAGGTTCACTGTGTTGTTACAGTATTAGGGCATGTGACTGCTTGTGCGTAACATAACATAGAGAGCACTTAATTATATGTTGAACTAGACTTAATGATTTTTTTTTTAACAGGTCTTGGCTTTATGTTCTTACCCTGAACTCATGGAAGACAACAGGTTTCCAGAGGATGTCAAGCAAAGAGCACAACGTATTCTCAATGCGTGCGGCGGCCATAGTATAGGTCAGACAACTCCCCTTCATTCCACCAGCCACTCTCCTTTCAGCAAAGATGTCACTTGATTCCGCCTCAGTTTGCGTTTATTTATTAATCATTCATTTGGACCGTCTGACTCTGTCCACTGCTTAATCGACCGACCGATGTGTTTGTTTGAGACAAAGTTCACTCTTGTGTGTTCCAGGGTCGTACAGTGCTAGTCAGGGGATTGAGTGCGTCCGTCAGGATGTTGCACGCTACATAGAGAGGAGAGATGGTGGGATCCCGTCCAATGCTGACAACATCTTACTCTCCACTGGAGCCAGTGATGCCATTATGGTATTGTCTCTCTATCTCTTTAAGCCAGACCTTCCAAATCTGTTTCACAAGTTGATGTGTTAATCCAACATAGATAACTTACTTGGGCCAATAGATCAGATCTTAATTCAGCTTCTGTTAATTTTATACTCAGTCGCACTTTGCACATCTCGACACACTTTTTTCAACCTTTGTCACACTTACTTTGTCTTTCTCTGGTTTTATGCAACATAATCAGGCTACTGACTGACCATTAGATTACATCTCTGCCAGCAGTCGTTTATTGCTGCTTACAGTCACATACATTTTTTCATGTGCAAATACAGCTAGGTGTGTGAGTTTGCTCTGCTGTTTTAAGTTTATTTGCCCGCAGGTGTTGCACCAGCGTGTCGACACTATATTCAGTAACTCCTTTTTCCTGTTCTTGCCCTTGTCTTCCTTCTTTCCTTCCCCCACCTTCCACTTTAAGACCATGTTGAAGCTGCTAATGTCCGGTGAGGGCCGCGATCGTACAGGAGTGATGATCCCCATCCCACAGTATCCTCTGTACTCAGCTGCCCTGGCTGACCTGGGTGGGGTGCAGATCAATTATTACCTGGACGAGGACAAGAGTTGGGCGTTGAACATTGCAGAACTCAGGAGAGCCGTCAGTGCAGCCAGGCAGCACTGCAGTCCTCGCGTCCTCTGCATCATTAACCCGGGAAACCCCACTGGTATGTTTTTGTATTAGAAGTTTAACCAATGTCCAATGAAACAATGAAAATTATGAGGCCCTGGATTGTACTCAGTCTAAAGTGGTGGAAAGTCTTACTTTTTAAAATTACAGTTTATAATAACAGTTAAAGAAATCCTCCAAGGAATAAGAGAGATGGTACTATGAATAATTTATCACATGTTATACCCAAAAACATGAGCACACAGAGGGCTTAGTGGCTGGAGTGGTGGCCTCTAAAGTGGGAGGTTGGTGGTTTAAACCACATCATACCAAGACATTAAAAAGGGTTCTTACAGCCTCTCTGCTTACCGCTTTGCTTGAAGGGAGGTGTAGGGAGAACATCCCATTCAGGAGGGAGTAGAAATACCCTTTACTGCTTTGTGATACAGAAACCAGAGAGACGCTCTGGCTGGATGCTCCTTTATGCAGACAATCATACCCCCACGTGACTCAATTTCACTTTAAAAAATGCATAATTCTTGCTCAGGAGTCTTCCACTTGGTAGGTTGTGTTTATATGAAAATGTTGTAGCCTTAGCATAGGGCTGACCTTTTCAGACCTCTGGCCTTATGCAGATTTGCACTTCAAAAGCATTACTGTGTTAGAAGAACCTGCTTGACGAGTTATAATTTCATTTTCTCCCTCTGACGTCTAATTACACAATGCCGGTTATCCTGTTTGACAGGTCAGGTGCAGACCAGGCAGTGCATTGAAGATGTGATACGATTTGCTAAAGAGGAGCGTCTCTTCCTCATGGCTGATGAAGTAACGTACTGATGTCATTTTGTTATTTTCCACTCTCAGACAACTAGTCAACATTTCCATACACAGAAGACAGTCTTTACTGTGTAATATTGTTAAATGTTTTGGCCCATTGCCCTGTGATGGACTGGCGACCTGTCCAGGGCGTACCCTGCCTCTCGCCCCATGTTAGCTGGGAATAGGCACCAGCGCCCCCCGCGACCCCTAGTGGATAAAGCGGTAGAAAATGAGTGAGAGCGAGTGAGTTTTGGCCCATTCAAACACAGAATGGCGCATGCAGTAGATCAGTGTTACTCATGCCTGTAAATTATATAAAAAACAAAGAGACCCCTCTCAATGTAATGCAACCACAGCCTCAAATGAGCTCATACAGACAAAGAACATACTCACGTTTAACCTGTGGTTGGGAGAAAACATCTAGCACTACATGTGGAACTGTCTGTGCATATACAGTATATGTATTTATATATGTGCATACCTACTTCATTTTACCTTTTTATATATCTATATGGCCATGAACTGCTTAAAATTAAAGATGTGCTTGGTTTTGTATGTTGTATGTGTGTTTTGATTTCTATGACATACTGTGTATATATAATGCACTGTATCACTTGAATTGTGCAAATGCTATATATTTTTGCAAAGATATTGCACTTTACAGTTTATTCCGATGTTTTGGGTTTTTTTTGGGGAGCTTTCTTCATTTGTGCTGTGTCTTCTCATTCCAGGTTTACCAGGATAATGTGTACTCGGAAGGCAGTGAATTCCACTCCTTTAAGAAGGTGTTGTTTGAGATGGGACCAGAATACTCCAGCACGCTTGAGTTGGCCTCCTTCCACTCCACCTCCAAATGCTATATGGGAGAGTGAGTAGCGTGATACGAGGCTATACCTTATAGGTATAGAACTGTGAAAAGTGTTTGACTGGGTAATGTTGCGTGAAGTGCCCTGTGTGGTTTTTAAATATCCAGGGAAGCATTAAATAAACGATCTAAGGTAGGACGTAAGATCGACCTTACGTCCTACGTAAGCTGGGATTAGGCACCACTGCCCCCCGCGACCGTCACGTTGAGGATAAAGAAAGGTTAAAGACGAGTGAGTGTTTGATGGTTCCTCTGAGATTGTATATGCACATACTGTATCTTGTGAGCATGACCTATACCCTGGACATATTTGGAGCACTCTATATTTAGCATAGACTGAAATTTAAAAATGGACGGTTGCGAAACCGACAGTTGTGAAGCCCCAGGATGTGTGATTAGACTGGCTCCGTGTCAGTATTTTAAAAATGGAAATGAACAGACGTCATCTGCAACCAGGCACCTATTGGGTGTTACTAGCTGTCAATCACACTGGTGTTCTTTTAATATGTGCCATGATTTATTGTCTATTTTCCTATAAAGGAGAATTTTTTTTTTTTTTAAATTCCATCATGGTCTGTTACAGAAGACTCTAACTTGCCATTGAGACCATTGATTCCACAGGATTTATCTATGTTTTAAATCGAGGTGCAAGTAGGCTTATTTTCCCTTTGACATCCACCTCAATGGAGTTGCCTCCTGGTGGCAAACTGCTGCTTTTGTTCTACTTCCCAGGCTTCTCTTTTCAGATTGGAAGACTGTGGTTTTTATATATATATATACAATACAATGATATTTGGTGTTTTCCTCCACTTTTCTCAGGTGTGGATTCCGTGGAGGTTACATGGAGGTGATTAACTTGGACCCTATGGTGAAGGCTCAACTCCTTAAACTGGTGTCGGTGCGTCTCTGTCCCCCTGTCCCTGGACAGGCTCTCCTGGACTTGGTGGTCAACCCACCGCAGCCTCATGAGCCCTCCTATGCCACATTCATAAAGGTCTGGAAAAATCACACAAATAGTTTGGGCGAACACAGAATTGACCGTATGTAAATTATTGAGTTCCTGTCTTCATTCACAATTTTTACCATTTACTCTCTGTCCAGGAGAAGACAGAGGTGTTGGCAGCTTTGGCCGAGAAGGCCAGGTTAACAGAACAGAGCTTTAACACAATACCTGGCATCACGTGCAATCCAGTCCAGGGGGCCATGTACACTTTCCCTCGCATCACTCTACCTCAGAAGGCCATTGACAAGGCCAAGGTCTGTTTTGCATATGCTCTGTATCACACATGTCACATGTCTATAGGAGATAGTTATTTACATTAGTACAAATGTGTGTGTCAGTAGGAGTTAGGTGAAATCCCAGACATGTACTACTGTTTGAAGCTCCTGAATGAGGAGGGCATCTGTCTGGTACCAGGTAGTGGCTTCGGGCAGAGAGAGGGAACGTTCCACTTCAGGTTAGTACAGCGACAGGCATTTTCACCATGTGTCATTCAAACCAGACACGTTTATTCCCAAAAAAGTGGCATCGCTTCTGATTTACTGTAACTACACATCTGAAAGCCTTTAATGTCCACACCTTCATCTGCTCAGGATGACCATCTTGCCACCCACCGAGAAGCTGAAGATTGTGCTGCAGAGGATCCGAGAGTTCCATCTGCGCTTCACACAAGAGTTTTCATAAAGATACAGAGAACAAACTTATTCAGTGCCTTTATCCTCAAGTTCCTTTGAGCCCATATCACATCAGTGAGGAAACATATGCAGTCAATGTTTTCCTGCCCTTTATATGAAGCATGTAACTTGACGTTCCCTCAACTATTACATGGCCAAATTTGTCAAGTTCAGTCACAGATGTTAACAAGTGTCTCTCTCCCCAGCAATGTTGTTTCAGTCATGTTAGGCGATTCTAGAGTTTTTTTCCAGTAATGAGAGACCAAGTAGTCCAGGAAATCTTCAACTAAATGAAAACATTTGTAATACTAATGTTCAAAATTAAATTAAACTTTTAGAATTTCTAAAAACACTGTGCACACTATGCTGACAATTTGATTTGGGAAAACATCTGACTTAACCTGCATTCAGTTACAGTAAAACAGAGTCACAGTTGAGTGTTGGTGCACAAAGCCACCATCATTTTGAGTTTTATTTAAAAAGGGTTAGATCTTCAACAGTGCTTGCATGCTTTTAGAAACAGAATAAATCTCTTGGAATGAACAGAAACTAAAATGATGATTGAACATAGTAACCATCACAGAAACTCAGTAACACCATTTCATTTCACAGAGGTTCCTCCCTCCGGTTACCCCCTGCCCAAGTCTCTGCATGTGCATGGTAATAGTTCTCAACTACTGGTCGGAACAGTGTTTCAAAGTTCATCTCTCGTCTGTGACAGTTTTGTGGCATGTTTCTCCAAGAACTTACTGAACCCTTCTACTGTTCTGTCTCCACCTTCAAATTTAATGGGGCTCTGTTTGCTATTACTTGGAGCAAAATATATAGTGGGGAAGCCTTCCACTTTGTAGCTCTCATTTGGCACATCATTGGCTGTGGCGTCCATCTTGGCGATCACAATGTTCTTCTCTCCTTTGTACTTTTTGCCCAGAGCCAAATAATCAGGCTCCAGTTTCTTACAGTGGCCACACCAGGGAGCATAAAACTCAATCAAGACATCCTTCTGGGTATCCATGACGATCTCATCAAAGGTTTTTCCAACCACAACCTTCACTGGTCCTTTGTTGTTCTTTGGCACTGGCTGGGACTTGATGATAGGCCGGACCTTTCCTGTGGAAAAGAGACGGACGTAGTTGACATACAAATCAAAAAGGAAGAAATCATAATCATCAATTTTGAGGCATAATTTATCATTTGATTCTTTTAAGTTCTTGAAGAGTAATCATGTTCAAACATTTTGTAAAAAGTTTCAAATGAGTCTCAAAACCCTAATCAAACAAAAATGCTTCTTATACATGTTCCCATCTTTCATAATTTATATCATCCCTGCATTAAACATAGTAACACTCACCTTTCTTAAATGCCATTACAAAGTCTCGCAGCACATCAGAGTCAAACTCTTCTGGTTCCATAGCAAACTTTTTGCCTCCATCTGCTAGAATTCCCACGTTAACTTCCTCTCCACTCTCACTCAGGCCAAGGCTCTTCAGCTCCTCTGCATAGTCTTCCTCATCGGCGATAGCAAATGTGTACTCAGGAAAGTCTTTGGCCACCTCAAGAACCTTGGACCTCCAGAACTGAGTTGCTAAAATTGATTAGGATTGAAATAATAACAGCTTTTTTAATAAAATATCTGCTGAATGCTCCACAGATATGTCTTTTTTGATAATAAAATAATTTTGAGATTAAAAAGATAAGGTAAAAAGAACAGCCTTGAAAAAAAAAAAAACAAAAAAAAAAAAACAACTAACTTTTCCTGTAGTCAAAGCTGAAGTCAACTCCATAGTACACGACCACCAAGGGTCGTTTAGTGTAGCGTTTAGCATCATTGCTTGGTTTCCTGTGGCCCACCAGGGGAATCACATTCTTTTTGAAGAACTCCTGCACTTCTGACACTGATGTAGAGTCCTGTGAAATTAAAGAGTCCAAACAAAGCTTTTTCAGTCAGACAAAGCAGCAGTGGCTAACATCATTCTACACCATCTGTAGCAGTTAGTTCCACCATTATAACATTGAAGGCAAACGAACCAGCTGGTAAAATGACAGTACCTTCACTGCAAATGTTTGGGACGCTGGTTCGTACTTGGAGCGGAACTTTTCAGGGTGAACAATGACAATCTGACCAGGTGACGCTTTTAGTAGATTGGTCACCTCAGAGCTGAAGGAGTGACGGAAAGTGAAGTCATCCCTCAGTGCATTACCTGCCAGAAGACCAGCAACATTTAGAACATCATCAAAAATATAGAGGCTGACTCCCCTATTAAAAAATACAATGGTTTCCTAAATTTGCTGTATTGTCACAAAGACTTAAACTATGATCGCTTGGTGGCTCTTAATTGCTGAACATACAATAGCCACAAACAAATGTTTACATTAAATCCACCCGATGATGGAGTGACTTACACGCCTCAATGTAGATCTCATAGCCTGCATCCTGTTCACTTGAAAACACGCCGACAATGATGGCATCATCGCCGTCTTTGATGAGCTCCTGCACCTGTTTTGCTGCCTGGACCTGTTTGGAGGGAGGCCCTGCCTGCTCACCCATGTAGTCAACAATGCCTGGAGAGAAAGTGAAAGTGGGTGAGCAGAAAATAGATGTGCATGTACATCCAGTCACTAAATTTCCACTGTGGAGCCCCTTTCTCTCCCTCCTTTACTAAAGCTTCAATCTGTGATGATCCGTCAGTGACCTACCATACTTCTCTCTGGGCCCGTTGTAGTCAAACACCTTGCCCTTCCTGAATATCTTCAGGGTGGGATAGCCTGTGACTCCAAAGCGTGTGGCGATCTCATTCTCCACAGTCGCATCCACCTTGGCCAGAGGGATGGGAGGAGAGCGCTGGCTCAGCTCCTTGGCCGCTTTCTCATACTCTGGAGCCAAACGTTTGCAGTGACCACACCTGAAGGTCAAGTACAACAAGCAAATAACAAGGTGCCTTTTATCAGTCTTAAGAGCTGCTATTAAAAATGTTTTAACTAGCACTACCAAGGCAACAAATCTGACTTTTACAATGGCAATAAAACCATGTTTCATAACTGACCATGGGGCATAGAACTCCACCAGGATGATGTCTGCATTGTTCACAGTCTCATCAAAGTTGTCTTTGGTCAGCACCAGTGTAGCCTCAGGAGGAGGCTTCCAATCTGGATGAGCCACCTCCTTCACCCGATCAACAATAGCTGCAGAAAACAAAATTCAGCACATTTATTTTCTAACTTTTAACATTAATGTTGTAATTGCTGAGAATATTGCTCATACCCTTCTGTGTCCTTTCTCCGTCATAGTCCACAGGCTCCCCATTTTTAAGGATCTTGATGGTGGGATAGCCCGACACTTCAAACCTGCTCGCCAAGTCACTGGCTACTGTTGCATCCACTTTGGCCACAGGTATAGGGGGGTCATTCTCCTTCAGAGTCTGAGCAATTTTTTCATACTCTGGAGCAAACTGTTTGCAATGGCCACACCTATCAGGATAAATCAAGAATAGAGAATAATTCAAAAGTTTGTAAAGATGTCAAATTTGTGTTGGGAAATACTTTCCTCTGCTCTTCTTGGACCCAACATTTTTAACGTTTTAGATTTTAAACCCTTGACAACAACAGTGCTCAAACTCAAATGTACTGAATAAAGCACACCATTAATTGTGAGAGAGGGCAAACATACCATGGAGCATAAAACTCCACTAATACTGTGTCCTTCCCCTCCATGAAAGTTTCAAAGTTGTTGTCGTTGAGAATCAGGACCCCGTTCTCTTCTTTCACCTCCGTGTCATCATCTTCATCATCATCCTCATCATCGCTGTCCTCTTCATCAGCTTCTTCCCTCTCCTCTGTAACAACAACAGACAAATTGACTTCAGTGTGTGTGTATGTGTGTGTGGAGCTGTGATGGTGTGTGGCTGCCACCAACAGACTGCTTGGAAGAATTACACACATTTGACTTTTTATTGACTGACTTGTGGACACTATGTAGCAGGTGATTGCAGCATACTCAACGGCCACTTTATTAGGTACACCTTGTCCATACTATGTTGGACCCAATTTTGACTATAGAACTACCTTTATTCACCGCAACACAGATTCATCAAGGTGAGATTTTGCACCACATGGACATGATAGTATCACAGAGGTGGAGCAGAATTGTGATTGTGGAGGGCATTTGAGTACAGTGACCTCATTCTCGTGTTCACAGAAACATTCTGATTTAAGCTGCGTGTCATGTGATTAAAACATGCTTAACTGGTACAAAGTTAGGTAAGGAAAATATTCATTACACCACCATCCTGAACCATTCATATGGGGATGGTTTATTTCTTTCATGTTGTTTACGCATAATTCTTACTCTAATTCTTAAGAAATCAAAACATTTTCCAATCTTCTATAGTACAGTTTGGTGAGCACAAGCAAATTATAGCCTCATTATCTTGTACTTAGGTGACCAGAGTGGCACCTGGTGTGATCCTCTGCTGCTGTAGCCCATCATTAGATGTGGTGTGCATTCAGGGGGGCTCTTTTGCATATTTTAATTACTAGTGCCTCTCTGTGATCGCAAACCAGTCAGGTCATTTTCCTTGGTCATCATCAAGGTAATTTTGCTAATACTTGACCAATTTGAAATGCACTGACCAGTCCACCTGGCACCAACAACCATGCCATGTTAAGAGCCGAGTCCAGCGATTTTTCTGTGGCCAGTGCTAATCTTAAACCAGGGCAGCTGATGACCAATATAGGATGCAGTGTTTTTTGGCTTGACATGTTAAGCTGGTTAACTGCGGTGAGTGTACCACTGTAGTACTTCCTCTGGTGGTACTTCTGCTACTTCTACTGTATATAAACAGGGTATGTGACTGGAGTGGAGTCGAGGAATTTTGACCAGAGAGCATAGGAAATTAAACTAATAAATTAGATAATAATCAAATTATCTCTCACTCCATCTTAATCTAATTTTGCTAGACCATTGTCTGAAGTAGATTAAATTATTTCAGTGGGAATAAATCTGCCTCCTGTGAAAAGTTTTAAACTTTGCTCAGCCCATTTACACCACTGTATTTTCTCATCACTGGTTTAGATTTAAAAATAACGCATAAAGTAAGTATTAAGTTAATCAAACTGTCAGTTAAACGTTTGGACAAAAAACGTTTCAGTGACTTAGCATTTATGAAGTTTCTCAGAGCAAAAAAGCCAATTACCTCCATTTCAAAATCATCTAGAATCACTTCTTATGATCTTAAGCGGATCGTCTTGACCGCTGCCCTGTGATTGGCTGATCAGACAACTTTACATTAACACAGGTGTACTTAATAAAATTGGTTTACATACTGTCAGATACTAGAGCTGGGGTTTATCCATCTTCCATCACAAATAAATGACTAAGCATGACTAAGTGAATTGTTAACGTTGGAATATGGTCCACGTTGGACCATATTTGTGTCTGTGGCAGTTTTGTTGATATTAGCTGTCCCGTCCTTTTAGCCAGCATGCTAACGGGACAAGCAGGGCATTTACAGTGACATAGCTCGCTTAACAAGCCGTTTCACAAAATCAATGAAGCTTCACTCGGTTAACTAATTGAAGACTCACCATCTTCACACCTGCTGACAGTTACAAAGAAAGTAACGCCGAGCAGCACAAAGAGCAGCAGAGCAGCCTTCCTCATTGTCCACTGATGATGATGATGGTGCAGCTGCGTTAGCAACGACGTGCCTCCCCCTCTTTCCTCCAAAGCAGCAGACTAGTTAACTTAGCTGTTAGCGATGGAGAATGTCATCTAAGTGTCCGCTGTCCCGGGTCAATACTGCTGATTGTATGGCCGTGGGCGATTTAGGCTGGTGGTTTCATACAAAGTAATCGTACAGGTGACACTCACGCCGCCGCCTCCGCCTGGAACTTGTCTGACTTGCCACGTTGTGATTGGCTCTCGCCACCCGCTCTCCTCCAATCACAAGTCGCCACTCAATTCCTCAGTCACAAACGTTGGTGGACGTGATTGGTCAGTTGTAGTTGTTTTTTTTATCGTTTCCTGTTTCTGACAGTGATGGGCATATGGTGATGGGTACATTATTAATGTAGATCTTTATGTTCAGTTTTTACGTTAATTGATGTGGACTATGGCTTTGAACTTTGGGTTTAATTTTCCAGAGAAAGAACATTGACAAAAACTATGTTTTCCAATTCTATTTATAAAGTACATTTGAAAACCACAAGGTTATGTGTAGTACACATAATACAAAAGCAACAATAAAAGTCTTAACACAGAATAACTATATAATGTTGCATGTACAAAAGACACATTCAGAATAAAACTTAAAAAACTTAAAAGTTAAAAGACACAAAGTAGGGCTCACTCTTTCAAAGCTAAAGAAAATCTATTTTTTTTAAGCAAAAGTTTAAAACAAGAAGTGTAGGGTTTACCTGGTGTGGAGTGGGACCTCATTCTACAACATAGGAGCTAAAACAAAGAAAGCTTGGTCTCTGAGCTTCAGCCTTGTTTTTGGGACAACTAAGAGGAACTGATCTGCTGATCTTAGTGGCCGTGGGGGAGCATACATAGGGTTCGAGCAGATCACAAAGATAGGGAAGGGTGAGATTATGAAGGAATACAAGAATTTTAAAATCAGTGTTGTAGCACAGAGAAAACCAGTGCAGGGAAGATAAAATAGGCATGATGTGCTCATGCCTGAGCCTGTATCAGCAGGCGAGCAGCAGCATTTTGAACAAGCTGAAGGCCATGTTTCTTAATTTATATCAAAAGTTTCTTACTCCACAAATTTTAAAATTTGTGGAATAAGAAACCTACAATTTACATTTAAATGGTCTGAAAGAAAGCCCAGCATCAAGCACTGACAGAAGTGATGATTGTTTACAAAGTTTCTCCTTTTAACTTATTTTGAAGTAACAAGCCACTATTTATTTTTAAAATTAAAAAAACAAAACAAAACAAAACTGAAAAATAGGAATTTCGGTGGATTGATGCATATGTTTATGGAATACTCTGTGTGTTGGAGAGACTTCACCTGTGTCTGTCATGGTTCTGAGAGCCCACACATTTTTTTCACAGCAGCAGACATGTTTTAGCAGAAAAACCACATGTGTTTCTGTTTCTGGTACTGCTCACTCACTCACTCACTCACTCACTCACTCACTCACTCACTCACTCACTCACTCACTCACTCACTCATCCTCCACATGAGGGTTACAGGGGGTGCTGGTGCCTACTCTCAGCTGTTGTGGATACACCCTGGACAGGTCACCAGTCCATTACAGCCACATATAGAGACAAACAACTATCCACTCTCACATTCACATCTGCGGGCAATTTAGAGTATCCTAATCCTTAAATCTGCATGTTTTTGGACTGTGGGAGGAAGCCAGAGAACCTGAAGAAAACCCAAGAACACAGGGGCGGACCATGCAGAAAAGCCCTTGTTCCAATTGGGTCGTGAACCCTGGTCTTCTTGCTGCAAAAGCAAGAGAGCTAACCACTACAGCAACCGTGTGGTACTGAGCAGTGGAAGTAAATTTAAAACAGTGTGCTAAATGGAACTCACCCATGATTCATTTGATTATTCCCACCTGTGATTTTCATACTGTGATTACTGTGAACCAAAAAAAAAAAAAAAAAAACAGAAGTAACTCCATTATAACTTGATATTAATTAGCAGGCACTGATCTATTAGTATTATTCATTAATAATGTCCTAATTGTTATATTTTGTAAGATTTATTTCAGCATATTTCAAATTTTATTTGCCAAGGTAAGTGGGGAAAAAATATATGGAGAAGCAGATTTAATGGAGGTATCTCTTTTTCTCTGCATTCTTTTCACTGCAGGACTAGAGCCAGAACTGGTTTAGACACATGGACCCTCCTGTTTATCTGATTACATTTCCAGGCTCATCGTGTACCAGAACCTCCACCACCACCTCAGTATTGGTAGCCTGAGTTTTGTTTACCCAACAACCGTTATTTGTGTTAATCCAGTGGTCATCTTGTGGCTCTATAACATCTTCTGTCCACATCTCGATGACTGATGCTGACTCTGGAAGGGACAGGCTGTTGTGTCCTCTGTCTCTGATGTCTGGATTTTCTTCTTCTCTTTCCTCAGTTTGCTGCTGGTTAGCTGATGCCATAAAAGTGTTGCACGATGAAGTATTTTTCTGTTGGCTTCTCTGCTGTGGTGAAAACTGCTGCATTTCTAGTTCAAGGTTGGACCTGGTGATGCAGCTGTGCAGAAATATTTAGGAATTCTTATTGTTTTGATAATTATAGCATTTAAATACTGATTTTTAAGTCTGTAGCCTTGGGAGGTGCTAAACAAATGTGAGTACCTGAGTTTCTTCCCTGCCATTTGTGCTCCTACACAGTCCTGTAATGAAATAACACTGGTTTTCCAGAAGAAACACATGAAGTATGTTTGCAGGTACTGCATGCACGAGTCTGCATGTTTGACATAGGAATGACTCACCCATGTGTCCATGCTGAGGGGTTGCTGTGTGGGTGACACGATGGGACTCTCCTCTTCCATGTAGTGATGGAGTTTGGGAGGCAGAGTGTGGTGAAGACAGTTAGAGAGAGCGTTGAGTCTGAACAACAGCTCATCTACCAGGCTTTCAAACTCTTCAAGGTAGAAAGTCTGAAAACAGAACATAAGAATTGTTACTGACAATTGTTTGTATAAAGTTATTCAAACAAGGTACAGTAGGTTTGCAATTACTTTTACAATTACTATATAGTATATATAATGTATAGGCTGCAGATGTTGTAAATACCTACCTAAATCAACCTAAATCACTGAAAATTTCATGTAGTATTGACATTTAATAGATAAAATGGTAGTTAAACAGTGAGGCACAGTGATGGCAGCCCTTGGCCAAAATTACACTAGAATGATTGATATGCGTGTACATGCACAGGAAGAAAATTTTTAAGGGCTTACACAGAATTTTCCTCACCCTGCTCTCCACGTGATCATCAGTCCATTTTGGTTCACGCTTCAAAACAAACTCAGAAAGCCTCCGTGTGATGTAGCTGCCTATTTCTGCTACAGTGAAGATGTCCCTCCTGCTCTGAGATCTTCTGGCACTTCGGACCACTGAGGTCACCACAGCCAAGA
The DNA here is from genome assembly GCA_016785285.1 of Brachirus orientalis. NCBI lineage: Eukaryota > Metazoa > Chordata > Actinopteri > Pleuronectiformes > Soleidae > Brachirus > Brachirus orientalis. The sequence continues at coordinate 2,707,233 of JAFBJR010000258.1, read as the reverse complement.
CCTATGAGAATATGACAGGGTTCTGTGCATCTGTGAAATAGATTGGCAGTCCATTGAAAGGCTAGTTGTCTATATTTACCACTGCTGTCCACATCATAGTGAAAGACAGATAGACAGTTCCACAGAAGAGAAAATCACATCCAGAGAGAAGGAGGCTCCTGAAGGGTCTGACACCCCCAGAGCGACAGAGCAGAGTCTGGAGCGAGCGGGGAATAGAGCTGAAAGCCCAAGACCTCTGCACAAAGAGAAGATTTCCTGCACAGGACAGCGCCACCAGTAGGATCAGACCTGAAACCTAGAAGAGTAGTCACAGGTTTTCACTCTGTCTGAGTGGTGAGCTTCACTACTGACCAAATCCACAAAGTAAAATCACAATACTCTGATAAAGAAATGACCAACAGTAACATCTCGGAGGTGAGGATGAAAAGAATTTTAAAACCACATTAATAAAAAGTGTGCACATGATAAATGCTCAATTTGTTTTAAACCTATGAACCACACTGTTTCTGATAAAGCAATAACTTGGAAACTGATTTTCTGTTTGAACAACAAAATAATAAGAGGCCAAAAGTGGAATTTACACTTATTATTATATGTTTTTTTCTACTTTGTGTAGATTACCATAGGCCAGTACAGGCTGCACAGTGAGCGGGTCAACAGTGTGGCAGAGGACGCCAAGGTTTTGTTCCCCTGCAACACAGTCACACTCTTCAGGGTGAGAAGGAAAAGTGTAAAGCCACAGAGAGTACGAATGTCCTGCAAAGGCAAGAAAAGAGTTTTCATCAAGCACTGCTGTCTTCTTTAATTTCACAACAGGATGTCTCAAACTGACATTTGGGTTTTCCTTGTGTATTTAATAAAGGTGTGTTAAGCAAAATAGCAAACCATATTCACAAGAGAGATAATCAAAGATTATAAATTAAATTATCTATTATTCATAAACCATTCATAATTATCCCATTAAAGCTCCAGTGTGTAATATTTATGAGCATGAATTGGCAAGAATACATTGTAATACCCATTGGTATGTTTGTATGTTTGCAATCACTTATTTTGTAGCATTAGGCTAAGCCTTTTTTTATGTACTTAAGGTCTTAAGCCTTGTTTTATGGAGTCCAGTGTTTTGTGCTGCTGTTCTTCTACGGTAGCCCATGTCAGATGTCACTAAATCTTTCGACCTATAAAGACAGGTCAAGAGAAAGCTTTCAGATCTCTCTGTTCCTCCTTCCCCTGCCTTCATTCATCTCTTTCTCTCACTTGTTCCCAGGAAGCCAAGAAGCTGACATCAACATATGCATCGTGTCTCTGCAGCAGCTCGGCAGCGTCCATGATGATGATGGAGTGACAGACGTAATAAACATAGCGCACTAGTGTCACTGTCAGCAGAGTGACCTGCAAAAGAGAGAGACACAGTACAAAAGTGCGGTACAGTATATTTCTACAAACAGCCACACTTCAGACTGATATAACGCCCTTCTGCTGTTTGCGTTTCCTTCACATCTGTCTGTGTGTTTTACTTTGTGTGTTAGTTTAAGAGCTGCAGGTTACTTTACCCTCTCCGCTGGGTCATAGTGATCCTGTTTGCATTGCACGTGTATGGCATGGCTGTGTGTGTGTGTTTGTGTGTCTGCTGTCTGTGGACAACTTCATCTTTTTGGTAATTATTATGTTGGATTACTCACTTCTAGCCAGTTGCAGGGTGTCTTCCAGTATCCCATCAGCCCTTGCTGCCTCAAAGTGCACATTTGAAGACAGAATTGCAGCAGAGACAAAAGGAGGAAGAGGAGCTAGAGGAGAGCAGAAGAAAATGTAGGCATCTGAAATATTATGGGATGTGTGTATAATGTACAGTGTTATTGTAGAGTCAGGCTATTATGCACTATGCATTATCATCATATGGCTACATTTTTGGCTGATGAGTAGCTTTATGATGGTGTTAATGACCAGCAGCAAGAAATGCAATTGAATGCTTTACCTGGAACACCATGACAACATAGTCCCACACAGCAGGAGTGTAATAAACCCTCACTGACTGGACTTTAGAAGAGGGCAACAGGACACTGGTGGGGCTCTGCTCAGTGAGCAGGGTCATGCTGGTGAACAAGTTGGGTGCAGGGCTGAACAAGGTAAACTGCACCTTCAGGGCCACCGTCTGTCTGTCAAACCAGCCACCTGAGTGCAGGAGATTCAGTTTGGTTGCAGCATCAGACCTGATGATGACAGTGACATGAACAGTAACGTATACTTCATCTGATTGCACAAGGATTCTTGTAGAGAACTCTTCTACTGTATAAGTGACTGTGTAACTCTCACTTTGTGTGTCCTAGGCCAACCGCAGTGCTGTGTCCAGCATAGCAGCCCAGGCAACCACATGTCCTCATGGGTGTTGCCGTGGGAACCGTAACAACCGAGCGTGGGTAAGTGGATGTCCTACTGCCTAATAAGAATGAACAAAGGGATTCTGGTGGAAAAGTATCAGATAAGACCTGAAAAAGCAAATCAGACACAGAAACACAGAAATGATCACTTTCGTGATGTGAGTGACTATCACCACCATCTGTGGACACATCCATTAGTCTTTGTCTTAAAAGAGGGGGTCATCTTCCAGGTTGGTTGGGGTTGGAACCCCCGGTTCCTTTCGTCTGCATGCCGATGTGTCCCTGCCTAATTTATTCAGCCACTGAGTGTGAATAAGTGGCGTTCTGGTGCTGGTCCAAAGTCAACATGAATGAAACAGTTTGCCTCAGTAAGGGCTTCCAGATTAAAGAAATCCTTTAAGGCCTAATAAGCAATGCTGAAAGGAATCAGCAAAAGGAAAGCAACTACACCTTAACACAAATCATCAATCTTCTGTAATCTGGATTTACAGTTAAACACATATAAAGTTCATAATTTGGATTAAATTTAAATCTGATGGCTGAATAATCTGTTTTGAAAAAAATCTTCTACTGTATTTATCCATTCAATCAGTGAACTATAGGCTCTTGGTGAAACAGCACCCTCTGCAGGAGGTTTAGTGTAAAAAGAAAAAATACTGATGAGTGAAGATGTGGCTTCTTTTTCTTTGACAACATAAGAAATATATATATATATATATATAACGTTTATAATGGAAAGAAACCCCTGCAAACTCAAGAGACATGTTTTCTTAATAATCAAGACTACATCCCTCTCTCTGTGTGTGTGTTACTTACATGCTCCTGTACCAAACTGTATTTCTCTGTCTTCCACAGGATTGGTTCACCAATCAAGATGTAGGATTGCTGGATGACAAGAAAATATCAGGCTTGTTAAAACAAAGTTATTCAGAGATTTAATTTCACACTCAAATTGTATTCATACTCATATTTTCAAAATATGTCCGAAAAAAGCTTTTGTCGTTTACCTCAGTTTTTGCTGATGTATTCTTATACAGCAAATGTAGCAGATGGGTGTGCATCCACTTCCACCAGTCGTCATTATTATGTATTGACATAAAGTCACAATTATCATTATTCCTGTGGAAAAACGTATGCTTTTAAAGCAATTAGACAGCTTTTAATCAGATAATCAGAGCACACCACAAAGTGTGTGTGTGTGTGTGTGTGTGTGCGTGTGTGCGTGTGCGTGTGCGTGTGCGTGTGCGTGTGCGTGTGTGTGTGTGTGCGTGTGCGTGTGCGTGTGCGTGTGTGTGTGTGTGTGTGTACATGTTACCTTATAAAGTGTTTTCTTACAGCTTGGTTGAGGTGGTAGTGGTCACTGAATGAGCTGCTGTTTGTTACACACAGCATCAGGAGAATCATGGAGATACAGACACACAGATCTCTGGATGACAACGAAAAAGACAGCAAGAGTTCCCTAATTTACACCTGTTAATCATATACAAACAGGCACACACACGCACACACACACACACAAACCTGAGGGCGTTGTGAATAACAGTCTCTCTTCTTTTCCTCCCACGACTTCTCCTCAGCTCATCTGGAGTCAGTGGGTGCACAAGACGCAGGTACCGAGCTCGCTGACGAGCGGCAAGCAGCTGTCGGAAATCAGAAATAATGGGCTTGATATTTAGATGGTAAAAGAAGAAATAGATTGAAAGGAAATAAATTATGGAGATCACCTTCTCAAAGTCTGAACATGTTTCTTGAGGCTTAAACTGATTCTCTGATTCATTTGAACCCTTGCAGCTGCACGGTTCTACTTCAAACTTCTCAGTTCTGGAGAAAGTATGAAAATCTGCTCTTTTTCTGTACCAAAAAGAGACAGTCACTGCCACAGCAACTATCTGGAAAAGAAAAAAAGAACATTATTTCCACACTACCTTGTCAAGCTTAGACTTTGAGGCCTTTTATTCATTTGAAATGAACGTAGCTGTTAACATGACTTTACCGCAGCTGGCTGGATGAAGAAGATGCAAAACACCAGTGAGAAGAAAAGAGAGTGTGTCCAAAGCAAACATTTGCTGCTGCTAAATCTGACACATTAGAAGAACGCAGGCGGTTACAAAAGACACAGAAAAGTCAGTATTACTATTAATCTTTAGTGATGGCTTCATCCATCTATTCTTTATGTCAACAATGATCTATATAACAATACTTAACTACTACCTCATTCCCAGCAGAGCAGAGAGCACCAGGCAGGAAAGGGACAACAGCAGACAGAGCGTCCAGGCCAAACAGTGACACCACTGGGCTGCTGCTCCAGTTCTTCTCCCTTTCACTTTGTCGATCGTATGATAATGACATTCGGCTGCACATTTTCCTCGAGGGTCTACTTTCTTCTTCTGAGTGATCTGATCTTCATCTTTTATACTGGACAGAACATCTGTCTGGCTCCCACAGAATGAAAGATCAGGCGCTTTTCCTTGAGCTGTTTCATCATCATTAACCTGCTTAGAGTGCAACGTCACATTCTGCAGTACCATATTGCTCTTAACTGCCGGCTCTTCATCCTTTGTGATGATCACATCTGTTTTGTTTACAGGTTCTTTATTTGTGCCTTTATTTTCCAGAATCATAGCTGACACTGGGAGCCCGTCTGTGCCCTATACAACACAAAGACAAGGGTCAGAAGCAGTCATTCAAATGCCTTAATGACAAAAATGAAAAATAAAGGAAAGAAAACAAAAACAGAAAAAACTGATACTTAATGTTTAACCTGGTGTTTTTTCCTCCAGGCTTCCTGTAGCCACTGCTTAAGTTTGCTCCAGGAGATGTGGGCAACACTGTCATTTACTGTAAAATGACAGAGCAGCAATAAAGGTAAGAAACAGAACTACACATGGCCCAAATGTTAATTTACAAAGCAAAAATGCAGCTACAGGAATGAAACCAGTTAATGGTCATTTCACTATTATTATCTTTTTTTTTTTTTTACTTTGGCTGGCAAGTCAAGGTTGTTTGTGGCAGGTTGAATTGTCACAATCTCAAGACTTCAATAAAAATGGTGCAAACGTGGTGACAAGCAGTTTTTTGTACCTCTTGTGTATAGAAGTCGTAGGTGAGACGTAAGAATGGTTGGAGGTGGTTGAAAAGCTTTGGTAACTCAGAAAAACCAGCCTTTAAATATTCACCCAACAGCAGAAGAGCACATCAGGCTCCACTCCTGTTACCCAACAACAGAAATGTGAGGCTGCAGTGGACACAGACTCTGTCAAAACTAATACAGCCCTATTTATATCAACAATAGTCCAGGTTGATGCTGTTGGTGTGATATATCCATTGTACACTTTTTAACTCTCCATACGAATCAGTTACGACGTAAATACCACAGCACGTCCGCTGTTACTGTCGCTAGCCACTGAGGCCGGTGTCCCCATAAAGTGACTTTGATATGCAAATTAGTCCGTGTGGTTCCCCGCTTGTCATTGGACAAAGTGGGCGGAGTTGCAGGTGGACCGGACAGGGATTGGTGAGGCCACTGAACCTCCTGGCGTTCCACCCCAAATGGAAGGTGTCAAGAAGCCGACTCCCAGTCCACACAGGGTGGCTGCTTCTGAGAGTCAGAGCGCCTCACGAGGTGTTGGGTGGCAGTTTCTGTTGTTAATGTTTGGGCACAGGATTTACTTCTAAGCACCGACTTCGCACTCACACCGTAGAGATTTTCAACTGTTAGAAACACTAGATATAGTTATGCTGTTCCACTCGTGTATTTTGTTATTTCTTCACAAAACTAAAGTGTAGAATTACTTTAGGTTGGTTTTGTCCTTTGTTTGACTGGCGTTGCTGTTTTAGGTCTTCCTTTTGAAGAGACTTTTTGTTTTGTTTGGATAGCATCCTCTGCCCATTTCCATTGTTTGCCACTTTATTGTTGTAACCTTATTTTTATCACTCCTTTGTAAAAAAAAAAAAAAAAAAAAAAAAATCTAAATACATTTACACATCTTAAAAAATAGCGTTATTTATGTTGCTTCCTTAAGTAACCCCTAACGAGCTGGGAAGTAACATCCACATTATTCATCTTTAACCGCCTGAATGAACACAACAATGAATCCTTTGTTGTTACATGGTTTCCCCAGTCTCTAATCCTGAAACTTTGGAATTTGGTAAAATAAGACATAAGACAGTCTGAGAATGAAGCTGATACAAATGCAGAAATTATGTGATAATGTTACATAAACATGACTCAAAATTAGAGAGCTGCTTTACATCTTTAGTCAGCCTCATGTTCACTCTGACTGTAAGACAGAGGGGAACAAATCTTTATTTTGGCTGAAGCCAAATTCAAACCTCACCTGCAACAAAACCCTTTACAACCTTTCTGCCTTTTCCATGCTGGACTCCTGACCTCCTCAGCTTGACCCCATGGAGTCGAAACAGACAAGATATCATTGTTGCCCCGGGCAACACCGCCGCCACACTTAATAATCCGGTTGCCACAGAGACCGCTGATACATTAAGAAAACCCAACTCGAATGGCAACTGCAAACAAGGGATTAAAAATGACAGCTGTTGCTGTGACATGTTTTAGATACATTTCATGCACCAATCTCCCTCACTGTGAACGTCTTTTGGTTAAATTACCTGTTCATCCATTTGTGATATGATCACTGTGTTGACACACGAGTACCCCAACAGTAGCAGCAGACAAACACCAAGTCTTTGAGCATGTGTGAACAAGTTAGGCGAGGGGCAGCTGTACACGGACATCCAGATGTGGAAGTCAGCCAAGAAGTCAGATAATTTAAAACGCAACAACTGCAAAAACATAGACAGGAACCTCTGGTCACATGGAGCAATTGAGCAAAAGCTGTTGTACTTTTATTTTCTGAGTCTTCCAATGTGATTCTACCTCAGCAAAGCCTACTCCGTGGGTACAAACACGCAGCATCCTCTCCACCTGGCCGTCACCTTTGTTCACAGCCAGCCAGCACAGACCGAGAAAAAGCCAAGCGCGTCTGCCGTTCACCTGACACAGAAGCAGTTTTTATAATCCATGCACAGAGAACATTTACGGACACAAAAACACGTCGTTCTACCTCACCTCGGATACTTCCACGTGTTTCAGGTACCAGTCCGGGGACGGTCCAGAGCTGTCGTGCCAGATGTGAACCCCCCACACAGATCCCAAGCTCTCTGCTGCACTGTGGTGCCAGACACAGACACGACACTTAGGTAGGTGTTTTGGAATAATCATGTCATCTTTTTTAAAGGTCCAGTGTGTGGAGAATTGTGGCATCTAATGGTGAGACTGCTGATAACATAACATACAGATAACTTCTCCATTCATCCCTCCATTTTCCAGTGAACTCTGGTGGCCTTCACGTAACAGAGAGGATGTTGTTCTTATTTGTGCCTTTGGCTGAAGTACATACAGTATAAAAGGCTTATCCAAAGATACAAATACCAAACAGTTTATATTTTAAAATGATTGTATGCCTATACAAACATAATTATGGTAGTATACTCAATTTCTGCCAAAAATACAATCTCAATGTTACACACTGGACCTTTAAAACTGTACATTGCTAAGTATGCTGTATTGATTTTTATGTAAGACTAATAATTTTAATCTTTCTAATTTGGTGTTTGGTGGGTTTTACCTCACTAAGAATGTGTCTTGAGAATTCCTTCTGAACAGAACGCATCCTGGGACTTGTAGTTCCTTTGTGTGTGAGACTTCATTTTCACCATACAACATGATGTAAACCTGATAAAGGTGCACACACATTCAAAGATATGCAAGTACTGAATGGAAAAGGCTTCTGTACCTGCCCCCCAAGTTTGCATACAACCTGCAACAGTAACATGTATGAATACTGTATATACAGAAACAGAAAGGATATGCCTTAATATAGTGAAATGATTTGACTAATATGCACTGACGTGCAGTTAAATGCAATTTTTTGTTGGTGCGGATTAAAATGAATGACCGATTTAAAGGAACAATCGACAGCCTCACCTTAGAACTCATGTTGGCTGCAGAGCAGAGGCCAGTGTGGATGGTTACAGCATAAAGATACGGGTCAAATGGAGAGTTGTCAGAAAGATGGTGGACTCTTCGATTCTTCTCATTGTTGTCGTCTGCTCTCTTACACACCACCAACACTGGGATGCACAGGCACACAAACATCACCAGCACAGCCAGCACAGTGAGATCCTGGGATACACTGAAGTGATAACAGGAAGACAGAATGACAAAAGTGGTCAGAATGACAGTTTGCTTGTTATCATTTATCTCTTTGAATATAGCAATCAAGCCCCAGGAGGAGGAGGTCACCTCAGGAATGGCTCCAGATTGGTTGTGTCATTGCCAGTCTGGATCTGGTGCTGTACCACTGTCAGTGGCCTCAACTGGTGACAACTAGGTCCAACAGCAAATACCAGCAGGTAAGAAGAGATTAAATGTCAAAATCCATCACAATATCTTGTTTTGTATCAGAGTATTTGTGTTTGTTTATCTCTGTGAAGGTATCAGCTCCTCATGTCCAATACTCAGGTCTTACCTGCAGTTGACAGTAGAAGTTGTGTCTCCCTGCTGTGTCCTGCAGCCTTGGTGAGTCCAGGCCCCCTGGTGGTCATCCCAGGAGAAACACTGACTGCTGACCACTGTGAGACTGTAGCTGATCTGTTCACTCAGGTGCTTGTGTCTGCGATACTTTCCAAAATCAGCATTCAGCAGTGCCAGGTGACCAACCCCTGCTGCTAGAGTAAATAATAGCTTAATAAAATATTAAATAACAATACATGGACAAGCTGGAGATAGACACCAGCGCCCCCCGTGACCCTTAGTGGATAAAGCGGTAGAAAATGAGTGAGAGAGTGAGAATACATGGACATTGCAACACTATAGAATGTTATAATGTATAAAAATTGCCATATGGAAAATCATACCTGTAAACTCAGTGTAGTTACAACTTATCTCATTCTTGTCTTTTGCTTCACTGCAAATATTTTTATTTATAACTTTAATTATTTAATGCTGGTACTGAATGTCATTCTTAAACAATTGCAGTAGGTTTATATTTATTGTATACTTGTCAGTGTATGGCATCGACACTGTCACATTGAAAATGTGGTATAATAATAAAAATAAAAATATTCTACATAGTACAATGATGACAGTTAACACGTTCACTCAAACAAACTTTTTGGCTACAGATGTTTTAATCCAGAAATGTAACATTCTATATCTGTAATGCAATGATCAGTCACTTAAGGCATCGTAAGAAGAACGGAGGAGAAAGTTTTCACCGTTGAGGTACGATGGAGGCAGAGTGATGCAAATGCTGTTGGTCTCCCAGTGATGAATCCTGCGCAGATGATGCATGCTGGGAGTCGGCTTTTCAAACATCCTGCCAGAACAGAAATAATATAATAAGTATCATTTGATAGTAGCTGAACAACAGTAAGCAAAGTCACCACAGAGCTACCTGAAGAGCAGCATGATGGGAAACACTTTGTTGGGTAGTGGTGTGAACTCCACCCTCATCTGCACAGCCTGCTGCAAATGGTCCTGGGTGATGTTGAAGCTGTGGTAGTTGACCTGCGTGTGGACGAGGATGTGCTCATGCACAGAGGTGCTCTACAGAAAAGACGCCATCACGTGTTGTTATTACTAAGTGTCCCAGTTTCTCTTATCAACTGTCATTAAAGATATAGTTTTTCTCTTTCATAGACTAGAGGTGTATAAGATAAATATGCAGAATTAGTGTGTCACCCACAGTAGACAGTGTTCAGTTCAGTGCCTGTTGGGAAAGTGATGTGAATGTGGGATAGCAGAGAAAATGTATTGTAGAAGGCCAAAATCCAAAATATCTATAAAGTTCTAACTATATGCAACTAGTGGTTTACCATGCTGTCAGATTTTACTTGTAAGGTGTAAAGTGTATTTATATGTGTAGGGATACTTCGTAAAAAAAAAAATAAGCAGCACACTGAACTCCGTCTGTATTTAACACACTGAATATTCATACATAACTTATCCATGCCTACTTTAAAATAGTAGGATTGGATTTGCAGCCTTACAGAGTGGCTTGTTTTTCTCATGCACATACCCAGGTATGAACAACATGCAATCCTGACAATGGTTTTACACTATTGCACTGATCAACAAAAGCTAGAAATGCACCAGAACAGAGACATTTGTCAGGAAAGACAAGAAAAAAGCGAATAAACTTGGGCGTAAACAATCAACGTTTCCTGAGTGAAGGTTAAAAAGAAAGAGTTGAGTCTCCTTTTTGTGTTATGTTTTATAAATTATACACAGAAGTAAGTTGTAATTCATTACCAAACTTGTCTCAGAAATGTCTTGTCTACCTATCCTGAACAATGTTAGGTGTCACAGAAATGGCAATAAAAATGTAAATTAAAAAATTATGATTAACAGTATATTGTAAATCATTAAAAAATGGTGCAAACAAGACAGAAGACGACACATACGTTTCCTGGTGGATGTTTCAGCTCAATGTTGACTGGCAGAACAAGGGATCGAACGGGAATCTTTCTCCTTGTGTGGCACATGTAAAAACTCAGGCCAACCACGGGTCCACTGAACTGGAAATCACCAGAGGGAATAAGAATGAAACCTTGTGCTTACATGACTCCATGACCACATATCAGCTGCTCGTCACCTGTGCGGGACGGTGGGTGTAGGTGTACGGGTTGGTGGTGAGCTCGGTCAGCAGGCTGAGCACACAAGGCTGATGCCGCCTGCTCTCTGTTGCTCTGCTGTGACGGAAAAACAGAAGCTGGATGAGAGAAGCAGGAATGTAGAAGGTGGTTGAGCCACTGCTGATTATTGTGGAGGTTTGGTTTTGGTACGCAGCATATAATGAGATGAGGTGTGTGCTGACTCTGTGCTCCTGGACCTTGTGGAACAAAATATATTTCTGTAAAACAACAAAAAAAAAAAAACAAAAGAGCAAATGGATATCAGAAGAGAAATGTGCGTAAAAGAGAGTGTGCGTTTGTTTAGAAGCGTTCTTTAATACATGAAGCTGATTGGTTTTCTCTCACCAGCATCAGGTCTGACACAGCCTGCAGGATGTCAAAAACAAGACGTGTCATCTGCTCTGCTGAAGTGGATCCTCCTTCGATGAGATCACTGGTGGATGAAGCTGGTATGAAGCACTTTGGATTTCCTGTGTTTTCATTAGTTTGTGAGTCTGAATCAAGTACCCGTGTAATATTATTAACGTTGTGCATTTCAGGTAGAAAGTCCTGATTTGTGACAGCAGCCTGCAAGTTGTACGACAGCAGGACAACCAAGGTACTGAGTGTCTTATGGTCCAGGTGATATGGGGCTGAAGCGCTGGACTCCAAAAAAAGGTATGAGACAGCCTTAATGTGAACTGTCACATGACCGACACTGGCTAAAGTTACCTAAAAACGAAAAAAAAAGCAAGTAAGGAAACATATTTCTTACTTTTATCTATAAAAGATAATAAACTTCCACCAACTTGATTTGTAACTTGCAGAAGGTCTTTGAGTATGGAGATGCTGTCCTTGATTGAGGCCTGTGAAAGAAATGATATTTATTAAAATGTTGTAAAGTTAAGTTGGGTAATAGGTGTAAATGAGAGAAAATTGTACCTGGTCATCGCTCTCGAGTTCACATAGTGTGCAAATTAACACACAGCGCACATGCCTCTGTGCTTGTGTGTTGGCCTCAGTATCCAGGCTAAGTCTGTTCAGGATGCTGGAGAGTAGACTGACGTAATTACGAATCTCCAGACTGTTTCCAAGCTTCACTAGCGCTGACAGGTTCCTCAGACCTGACTCTGACCTGGAGAGAAACAGTTAGTGTGTAGACACTACGGTGTAGACACACAATAATCTTTGTGATGTGATGTGACAACACAATGATGCTTACAGCTCCAGATCAGGATCATGATGGGATGAAGTGTCTCTAAGGAAGCTTGGCCGGACTTGGACGGTGACAGGACAGGGTTCAGTAGATGTTCCGTAAGTGCTGCTTCTGATTTCTGTCAAAATTGTTACTAGGGAAACAACAACCAAAAAACACACTTTTGTACTGTTAATAAGTGTAAAATTCAAAGTAATAAACTGTGATGATTATGGATGTTTGGTTACACATGTGTAGTTGTGTATGTTTGTGACGACATTTTTTTGCTGGTCTTTACAACTTTAAAGGGCTTTTAAGGATAAGACTTGGTTTTACTGTTGGAGTTAGATTAAGTTTTAGGTTAAGGGTTAAGCATTTAGTTGTAATGCTTACAGTTAAGGAAAGTTGTAGAGAATGCATTATATCTATGAGTGACCTCACTGAGAACACTGTACGTGTGTGTGTGTTCCATCTATTACTTATGTTGTAAGGACCTAAATCTGTTTAGTCACTTTATGGGGACTTGTCTTCCTTATGGGGACAAAAAAGCAAGTCCCCATAACATACATTTAAAGGTGAAGACACATTGTATGTTTAGAGTTAAGTTTAGCATTGGGTTAGGCCAGTGGTAGTTATGGCAAAGTGAGAGTAAGTCTACAGGAAATCAGTGTAAGTCAAAGTAATGTCCTCTGAAGTCATGAAAACCAGACTCCAACCAGACTGTGTGTGAGTGTGTGTCTTTACCTTTATAGTCATCACTGGGGTCACCTGAAGGAAGGCTGAAGTAATGTTGGAAATTGCTTCCGTGGTACAGAACCCTGGTTTTTTTTCCTCCTACAGTGAAGCTGTACTCATACAGTAAATCCTTTAAAATGGACACACACATGCACAGAATTGGATTGCTTGCTTATTTACTGCATGTCCATGTATGAATGTGTGTGCTATGCATCAGACAAAGGTTACCGCTTTGCCTGAGGTGCAGAAGACGCTGAAGTGTGTGTGTAGCTCGGTCCCTGTGATTGGCTGCACCTGGCACCTCATGCCCTTTGGAACAGGCTTGGTTTCCAAGAACAGCTGAGTTCGGCCCACAAAACCATCACCAGATTCTGGAAAACACAGGTAATAATCAGAGTAGGATCCAGATCTCCATCCCTTCAAGTGTCATTTGAAAAATAAATGGTGGCCTAACAAAGGTCAGATTCTTTCATTTTTACTTAGATATTATTGTGCACCATCCAGAAAACTATATAGTACATCTAAGAAATGTAATAATCTTAACATCACTCTTAGAGAACAGAAGAATGTGAAAAGTAAAAAGAATATTTAAACAGATAAACAGATAAAAGCAACATCCCAACTAACATCCCCATGGAGTTAGGGCTTTTATGATGACTCCATTATGCATAATATACTGTATGGCCCTATTCAGACATGGCATAAACACATACCTTCTTAAGTATTTTCAGAACAGGTGTGAAAGACATTTAGATCTGATCACTCAAACCAAACTTACAGGTAGTGTAGGCAGCATAAGGCCACATTTTTTAGCGGTGTGTATGTGGGTGTTCTCGAATGACATACTCATTCCTCATTCATACCAGCCAGTTTCTTTTCTCAAATTGCATGAACTGGCTTTGAATCTCTACAAGTTTGTTTTCAGTCAAAGGTCATTAAAAAATGAAATGAATGAAACACATTTGACAACAGGGAGGACGTTTTTCTTCTGGTTCAAAATCCTTCCTCGTATTGATTAGGACAGATTGTTGTTGACAGTACATTAGATTGCATTGGTTATGATTATCGAGAAACTTACTGGCGCTGAGCTCCAGCATGTATCTGCTCCCCGGCCTCAGACTGAAGGGTCTGACGCTGAGCACAGAGGAGGAAATCCCTGCAAAAATGGGAAAAAAATGGAAAGATGACTGTGGTCTGTGATAGTGACAGAGAGAAAGAATAAATGCATGAAGGCATGTTTCATCGATACAGTACCTGTGTAAGTGTAGGACTCAAAAAGGACTCTGTCGACCGGGTCTCTGGGTAAATCCAGCAAAGTTGGCTGCTGGGTCACTACAGAGGGTCTGGAAACTACTAGGTTACTGCCCTCACTCTCATGTTCTGCTGAATCAAACAATGAGTCGTCTTCTGTACTGAAGGTCTCGCCATCCGCACCTGTGAATACACACAAATAAACACACAACCTCTCCTACTGGTAACCAAACACAGATATGTACTGTACCTGTGGGTCTTCCTGCTGAGCTCCCCAGGTCTCCTTCCTCTGCACTTGGGAAGGGGACGTCATAATCTGAACCTGGAATAGACTCTTCAGCTTCAAAGCACAATAGAGTTACACATAGAAGTCATAAATATGTAAACAGTACAGTTTTAGAATCAGAGGAATAAATTAAAATACTAATTTGTATTTATTAATGCACCTTCCTAATGAGGGTAATGCAGGTAAAAGCAAAACTGCAGCAAGTGCACAAGTAAGACATCAGATAGCAACAATGATGACACTACACAATAAGAAATTACACAATAATTTTAAAAATAACAAAAAAATAAAAGTCATTTAAAAAAATCAATGTAGATTTTTAAAGACCAGGTACTGGCAAGATGTATAGGTGTGCAACTTGCTGCAGGAGGCATTTAGAATAGTAGTAGAGTAGTAGTTGTATTTCTGTAAATACTGTTACTCACTGAGTTCACCTGTCAAGGTCTCACTCTCCATGTCAGGAAAAGAAATTTCCCAGTCAGCAGAGGAGTCAGAATGAACTGGGAATCCATGGATGTCTTTGCTTCGGTCAAACTGTTCCAGGTGATTCTCTGAAGGATCCAACTCTCCAAGAAAATTATATAAGAGTTCTGTTCCTGGAGATAAAGATTTGTGTAATCAACTTAAATCTTGCATGCATGCGTGACTTCCTGTTATTTAGGCTCCTGATGTCCAGGACTCAAAGTTTATGGGGATTTCTTTAAATTATATCAAACTTATTATACTTCACATTTACATACAGCCTTCGCATAACAAGTACCTAGCAAGGTGAAATAGTTTATATAATAAATAAGAGCTGGCAGCACAAAAGTTTATCCTGATCTTGTTGTTCTGATGTGCATGGGAGCACAGGCAGAGCAGGTTTTATACTCAGAGAGTCAAATTTAGGCTGAATACTAAAGGTAGATTCCAGGTTGTATCGTTTTACAGTACATTTAATAACACACCAGCTTCAGTTGACATGTCTCTGCTCTTCTCTGATGATGTCCCGCTGTCAGTCTGGCCCAGATTTGGTTTTGTGGCTTCAGCTTTTGAGGTGATCTCTGTCAGGAGAAGAGCTGCTGAGGAATGGACAGTGTGGTTGTAGTGTGAAGTATCTGCGTCAGGTGGAGGCAAGTTGGAAGTCTCCAGAGTCTGAAGGGGATCAGCAGGACCCTCACTGATTGTTGAAGAAGCACTGAGATCCACAGTGTAGCAAAATGGAACTGGAAAAAGAACAGAAGAATCAGTTAACGTTTATTTCTTATAATTTCCTTACTTTTCAGCAGAACTGGGTGACGACGCTCTTATTTTACCTGCTACGACAAGTCTGGAGGAGGCATTGACCAGGTACAGACTCCAGCTGTACTGGATGTGATGAGGGGAAACAGCACAGTCTTCACATGAGGTACTCACAGAGAAGGACCAATCCCAGTTCACCTGGTTTCCTTGGCAACGAGGGCAGTAAAGTGACAGCTTCCTGGTTTGGAAAATCACAGAAAGTGATACTTTTTTCTTTCATTTCAATCAGATTAATATACTTCAAAGGCTGTTCTTTCAGGCTTTACTCTAGGAAACTACATACTTGTCTTTGATTCCATTAATTTTAATTTATTCTACTTTTTAGCCTCCCCCTGTCTCGGGGTTGCCACTGCGGATTATCTGCCCACATGATTTGGCAGATTTTTACACCAGATGCACTTCCTGACGTAACCCAATGGGATCAAACCAAGTTTCTTTTGCTCTCGGCAATGGGATGCCTATCTTTGATTCTAGAATGACATGGACAAACAGAAACATCCTTATTGTGACTCTTACCCAAGAAGATGTGGTGCAACTGTGAGGAAAGTCTCTGATGAAGCTGATCGATCTCCGCTCTGTACAGTCAGCATAAACTGAAACTGGTCAAAGTTCCGTTTTAAGACACTAACAGGAAATGTGAGCACAGGAGAGGAAGTGGAAATGTGTTGATGGAAACAGGAGGTGTTGATGGAGCTGAGTGGTTTACATTTCCAGCTGTAGCTATGGGGAGAAAATGATAAAAGATGTTGACTTGCAAACAATCGTAAAATAGGTCTTTTCAGAAATGAACAGCTGATTCACTGATGCCCCTGGTAGCTCCATAGTTGATATGCAGCTGACACTGTAGATGTGTGCATAACAAGGGGTCACAAAAAACACAAAACAACCTCAAATGAGATATAAAACCACCTAGAGATGATGCTGATTAACTAAGAGAGATGCAAAATAACCACAAAAATACAAAATCAACATAAACACATCAGAAGGAAGACAAACACAAAGTAGGGTCATTATTACAGTATTTGGGGTCTTCATCAATTTATATCAAACATCTTTTCTTTGTGTCCATTTTAGTATTGCAAATGTGTTATTACAGAATTTTATGTCATACACTACAACATTTCACAGTTGTGTGAAAATAAAATCCTCTGCATCTACCACACTTTCTGCCAACGTACTCCACACTATAAAGGTTTCTTTAATTCTCAGTGACATTACAAACTTACAAGGTCCAGAAACGTACCATAGCACTACATCTGCCAGAATACACTTTAGACAGTATACATCACCAGTGATATAAACATCACTGTCACTAGTCGCAAGTGCACTTGAATTTATTTTAATTATAAATCAGTCATTCACCAAGGAAGTTATTAATAAAGGCAGTTTGTTTATCATTATAACACAGAAATGAAATCACATTTTACCCTATATGTGCACACATGTGCCTGCCAAACACAAATAAACCCAAAAAGACCCCTCCCACTACTTTCTCAACAAAAATGTCCATGAAAGACTTGAGCGCAGGTCACAGTTTAGACTAGAATAGAATTCTAAATCTAAAGCTACTACCTGAGTGGGTTCATTGGGAAGTCAGGGTCGTACGATTGCTGCCCGTCCAGAATTATGACTGTGGTGTTTCTGTTGTTAATGAAGACGTTGGTGCCACCTTGGATAACAGCCACTGGAGAGCTCGGCATCACCTGAACGTTCACACTGTAGTTACTGTACACCACACTACCAATGACCTGGACCTGCACAGAGAGGACAGCTCTAGAATTACTTCAAGTTAAGAGGTCCAGTGTGTGAGATTAAGGGGAAATTATTTCCATTTTGGCAGAAAAAATAATATAATATACTGAATATACAGATTTATATATATATATATAGTACAATATATATATAAGTACACGTACATGCGTACATCATGTACATGCTTGGAAAGGAAAGGGTGAGGTCAGAGATATAAAGCTGCAACACACAAATACACCAATAAATGTTGCTAAACCCTGCACACTGTAAAAGGTAAGTAAATAAGTAAAAAAAAATTAAGGTAAGTAAAATGAGCCGTAAACAGTTAATATATAAATACTTGTTCTTTAACTCAATAACAGGTTTTGACATCACTCTAATCAATTTAGTTTTGATGAAATTGATGAAAAGTCCTTGAGCTACAAAGAAACGACAACAGCTAAAAAACACAACATCTTTACAACGACAGTGCTGCAGAATTGTTCTGTGTTGCACCACTTCAAATACCCTTGCTGTAAATAAGCCATATATTCCTCTGCCTCCTCCACACATGACAGTTTTCAGAAACTCACCCTGGCTATCGCAGTGTAGGTGTCATACTTTAACAAGTAGCTCTGCAGGGTGAGCGTCTGTCTGTGAGTTTCTGTGAATGGCAAAAAGAGGCTCCGGCCTGCAGAGTCAAACAGGGTCCAGGTGTAGTAAAGGCCTCCTGATGAGTCACAGTCAAATTCTGTGTCATATGTCACTCCCAAGCGGATAACCTCGTGCCTTTGTACCTAGATGGAGAGGAAATCTTTCTTTTTGCATTAAATTCCACAGTATACTTGCATGTTTGAGTGGAGTTAAAACTCTTTGCTGGTGTGGTACCTGTAGTTTAAGTGGACCCATGTTTTTAACTGGTGGAGGCCGACACGGTTGGTCCACAACAAAGATGCGACTGCTCAGGGAGGCTGAGCTGACCAGGTTAGACACAATCACCTCCACTGTGAACTCCCCCGTTCTGCCGAGAGAACCACATACACTCAGTCTACATCAACAAAAATACAGTAAAGACTTAAACAAGGTGGTCAGTGGAGATTTAAAGGTCCTGCGTATAATATTAAGTAACACACTGGAGTGTTTAATGTACAGAAATGAGTTAGGCAACCCATAAGTATACTTATAAATGTGTATAACTGCTTTACAGTTTAAAAAAAAAGGTTTTCCTAGCCTTGTAGTAAGCCTTTTATATGTACTTTAGGGCCTGTCTTTAATGGAAGTCACCATTATGAGGCAACGTGTTTGAAGCAGGAGCTTACTATCTAAGAAAATGGTGAACAGCCTTGACCACATAAACCTGATTCATAAACAAACAAAGATGAAAATGGCAAATTAAGAAATTAAGAGGAAGGGGGAGAGCAGGAAGATGTGTAAGAGCGTTTATTATCTTTCTAATATGAGAGGTAGTCCTCTGTTTGCTGCATTCTGCAGTTTCACCATTAGATGTTGCTAATTTTACTAATGCTCACACATTGGAGATTTAACTGAAAGATCATCGTTTTTTTTTTTTTATTTGCAGTCACTTTGAGGGCATAAAAATCAAGTGAAACACTGACTCACCTGTGGAAGACATGCTGCTCTGTGGTCTGTCCCAGCCGGGATGATCCATCTCCAAAGCTCCAGAGGAAGGTGAGGTTTGTCCCAGCATTAACCCGACAACTCACATTTACCGTCTGGTTCCGTAGGACCGAGGACTGGTGGACCAGCCTGTTGAGCTTCACTGCTCTCTGGACTGCCAGAGGAAACGTCTCAGAGGTGATGGACGTCTGACCAGCAGACAGCACCACAACCACATCAAACCTACATTAAAGAGAGAGATTAGAATTCTGTGTAGTTTTATTCATGTGTCAATGAACAGCTTCAACAGCTGCTTTTGCAACATCTATTTTGCACTTTACAAACACCTCAAACATGTATTTCATTGATAATTCCATACTTTCCAGGTTTGTGGTATCTCTTGGTGACAGTCCTTGAGGTGGTTCTAATGGATGTAGAGTCTCCAAAATGCCAGATAAACTCTGCATTGTCTGGCGGATCAGCCACCGCCAGGAGGGTTATGTCTTTATTTGTGAGATAAGTTGATTTTGCCGCATAAATCTGCACCACTGGAGAAAACGAAAAAGAAAAAATATTACCAAAGTCTATATTAAATATTACAAAGCCACAGAAATGTAAACACTCCACCCTAAAGAGATTAAAAACACAGATGCACAAGCAAACTATTTTTAGAATAGAGTGAATGAAAATGCGACGTGATGTCTTCTCACAAAGAAGTCTGACACACGCAGGTCATTTTAACCTAACATTAACCTAAAACTAATTGTAACTCTAACCCTTAAACCAAGTGTTAGCATTCAAAAAGCCCTTTAAAGTTATAAGGACCAGCAAAAATGTCTTCACAGAGATGGGCTTGAATCTAAATTTTGTCCACACACGTACACACACACACAGGATTTCCTTTTTAAATTTAAGAACCAAAAGAAAACTTGATGACTTGACTGAAGTTTAGATAAAAGTCTGAAATCTGCTTGAAACAAAATGGTATATTGCATATTTGATTATATTGATTTTCTTCTTCTTCTACAAATTTGTCATAATAGATTAAAAGATGACAGTCCAGCTACATCTTTTTAGTCTTTTGCATGTATTTCTTTTCTGCAGTGACAGCCAAAATGATTTGTTAAATCAAAATTGCCTGATTCATTTTTGGCTGTGCTCAGTGGGTGTCAGTTAAATATTCCTTCTTACCGTTGTGACCCACATTGTTTGCAGGACTTTGACTGGTGGGTGGTTGCCAGTTTGGATTAACTCTAACTTGTGGTGACAACTTCCTGTTCCCTCTAACACACACTCTCACGCTCTTGTTCTGAGAAGACACTTGATTCTCCGCTTGAAGCTCAACCACAATGGCCCCGGTGTGGTCAAAAAGCAAAACCACCGTCACCTCTTCTCCGGCAGTGTATCTTCTGTTTCTGTACAACAATGTTGCATTCACCAGCAGAGAGAGAGTCATGTCAGACCCCGCTGCCACGCTGAACGACACTGGCTGTTTGTGATCTGTTCTGAACACACGAGGAACACTCAGCAGCAGCTCTCCGACCGGATCCTGAACCAGGATGTGTGTTTGAAACAAGGTCCAGCTGATGGGGTTAAAAGCCTTAACTGTGACATCAAAGCGCCCTGCTAATGGAAGTGACACCGTCACCTTCCATTCCTCAGTTGTTGTGTTAATAACTACAGCATTATCCAAAATAAAAGTCCAATTTATTGTTGATCCCACTCGGCCACCTGGGCTAAGAACCTCCAGGCTGAAATCTGCATGTGTCGGAACTGCTGACATCCAACTCCCAGAAGGCCTCAGTGCACAGATTTGCTTGTTCACCATTAAGGCTTGAGGCAGAGCAATGGAGAGCAGCAGTGAGGAGTGAGGAGCTGTGGAGAAGATGGACTTGAGGAGGTGATAGCGCCCTGCTATGGAGGGGAGGCGGCAGTGAAGGTGGAGGTGCAGAGGGCAGCTGGACTGATTCAAGGGGTGGAGATGGTGGACATAATGCTTGTGGATGATGTCGTCATGGATACTGTGGATAGAGTCCTGACGATTGCTGTTTTCCCTGTTGCTAATTTTGCCAGCATGACTCTTGGTTTGATTCACGTTGGTAATGTTGGCAATGATGTGATTCATCTCATAACTGTCACCATTACTGTTGTTCTCAGTTTCACTGGCTTCAGTGCTGCGGCTGTTGTTGCCAACTGTATCCCAGCTGCAGGAGTTCATGTCTTTTCTGTTGCTGCTAAAGTCGACGCTGTGTTCACATTTGTGGTGGTGCGGTGTGACGTTGAGGACGAGGAGGTGCCTCATGGTGGTGAAGAGCTCCATGTCCACAGAGACACTTTCTGCAGCAGAAACAGCAGCCGCCTGTGAGAGCACAAGTACGCAACATGCACAAAGCACACGCATATGTCATAATAAATCCCATGAAAAGAGCAAAACCAGCCATGAACTGATCAAGTAATTACTTGGTCTAAGCGTTTTAGGCTGTATCTTATACTGCTGTCACACAAACTAATTAATTAAAATATTGTTTAAAATAACCAGTAAGTGACGTTTTTGGACTGGGTGATTTTTCTTCACTTAATAAAAAAGGACAAACTAATTTATTATGATGCAGCCTTACACACACCATCCTGCTTTTGTGGATAATTTCTGATTTACTAAACTGTAATAATCCACAGCTGGACTCTCCCATAAAAAGCACAATTTAATCCTGATACAATAACAATTACTAAAAACTGCAATTGTTAAAAAAATATATGTTTTTTTAAATAGCAACTAATGAGAAAATGTAAAGAAATCATTGCTATTATAGGTAATGACCAACACATTACTCATTTGCTGTTTGGTCTTTTTATAGAATATATTGACCACAGGTTAAATGTAGAATATCATTGCGTCAGCCTTCTCCTTTGATCAGTAAATCTGGATTATGGTTATATACTGTATATATGGCTGTGGTTTTTTCTCTGAATGAAAGCACAGATTAACAACATGTATCATCTGCTGTGTTCTTCCACTTAGACAACATATTTTTTCAGTGTTTTCAGAGTATGTGAGCATCATATTTTAATTATGTTCTTCTCTCTGTCAGGAAGAGGCTTCAAAGAGTTCAACAACCATTTCAGTTAATGGGGTAACTTTAATAGATGCCTATTCTACTGACTAGTTATGATGCTTTTGTAAAAAAAAAAGAAAACCCGACCCTTGACATACAGATTCTTAAAGGTTAGTGACAAAATTTAACTTGAGTAAAACCCATAAAATTGTTTTCTAATTCTGCTGTACGAGCACAGTTGCTGTTACTTCTTAGTTGCCGTTTTGAGTGCTGTTCTTGAATGACATGTCACATAAATCAGAAAAATATAATACATTTTATAACCTTTATTTGACTTCCCAGTATTATAGAATGTAAAATATCATTTATCTACACACTTCTATTCATAACTCTCATTGATATTTATTCTATACTGCAGTCCTCCAGCTCAATGTCTATATAATGTTTATATAATTTGTGTATATAATGTTTAGTTTATGTGTATATAATGTTTAGTTTACGTGTATCTATATGTCTAATTCTATTTTGGAGCAAAGGAAAAGAAGCATAGCCAAATTCCTTGTATGTGTTCACATACTTGGCCAATAAAACCGATTCTGATTCTGATTCTGGATTTATCACACATCTTATATTTTTCTTAAAAAGGCATTTTGCAGCAGCAAATGTTCTCACCAAAACGGCTTTTACATTTACTGTACATGTTCAGAATCCATCATAAAATATAATAGAAATTTGTAATTATTCATGCTGATACTTTTTTGTCAGGCTTGGAAAATGTGCGGCACCTCTAAGAGACTTTAAGAAGCTGATAATGAAAATACACCTTTTATTTAAAAAAATAAATAATACAATGTTGTCATTTAAAGTCCACATTATCAAGTGTTGAATAATGTAAATTATGGGATTTTGCTCAAGTTAAAAATTACTCTTTGTACTATATGGTAAATGTTAAAAGAGGATGATTCAGTCCTTTATGCTTAAAGCCTTTACTTCTAACAGACAGCATGAGCTATAGCAATACTTTTTAATCTCACATACCAAAGTGTTGTTCACAGACTCAGAGTTGGGGAAGGAATCTATCTTCACACATTCTCTCTCCTCCTCCTCCTCCTCCATCTCTCGGTCTTCTCTGTTTCCAGGATTAACCCACGTAGCCAGACCTTCACCCACGTTTGCCTGAAGTGTCACAGGATTGCTCACAAACGCGGCGTGTGTGGTTGTGTTTTGTGAGGTGGCATTTTGAAGGTGTACGCAGGTGTGGAAGCCCACAGGCCCAGAGATCGCCATGTTATCTGATGAAGGCTGCAAAACTGACAGGTGGAGGCTGGAGGAGAGTGTGGAGAGGAGGTTGGAGACACTGACATCTGAACACAAAACGACCAAAAAAAAAAAAAAGGAGAAAACATTTTTTTAGTAGGGCATTTTTTTTCTTATTGATTCATTAATTCATTATTTTACAAATGTTTTCTCTTTTTAACTTACTGATTTTATATTTTCCTGGAGTTTCCAAAAACCATTCACATGACACAGAAAAAGAACCGTCATCCAACAAAGTGACATGATGTGAACTTTGAACTTTAAGGGTCATGTCCAGGAACACCACTGTGACACAAGTGAAGTCCTGACCTACCAGACTCTGAATCCCTGAAAATCACACGCAGACAAAAAAACTAGTTTGAAAGATGAAAAAAATAAAAAATTCATGTCATGTCATGTTCAGCTATGTATTTTTCATTTCTAAACAAACAAAAACAATGTATCAAATATTATTCTTATTTAAGTATTTGGTCAGTTGTCATTATTTACAGTTACAAAAGTCATATATCGATATATTTTGAAAAATATAATATTAAAATAAGAAAAATCATTATGTTTACCAACATTAGAGTGTACTGTGCATCTGCTATGACAAATCTATTACAAAAAATCATAATCAAATATGCACAGTGATTTTTTTTGTATAGGGGCTTTGACTTTTTTATTTCATCTCTTTTGGGAAAGCTTTTTTTTTTTAGTCTGAACCTTTTAAAAATTAATGAAAATGATTAAAAATAAAAACCTCAAATTCAACTTTTAAAAAGTTCAGGTGTAACCGTCCAACACATTTATAATTATAAGAATTTTTATGACAAATTTAATCAACAATTATATATGATTTTATGATAATAAATGAAATAATAAATTTATGGCTAAATCTTCCATCATATAATTAATCATGTATGATATTCACTGAAGGAAAAAAAATTGGTGTTTTTATGTAGAAACACTAAAAAATAGCAACAAATACAAAATTCATTCACATTTACAAGAAAATAAATGACAAAAAATGATTATACTTAGAAATCTTTTTTTTTTTTTTTTTCTTTTTTTTTCCAAAAATGCAATGTCAATTATAATTAAGAATTTAAAAGCAAAATTCTTTGTCAAGTCGACCACTTAGCAAACTTAAGTGTCACACTTCTGGGAACGTGTAAAACTCAGCTTAGCAGCTGACCTGTGGGCTGTTCAGGGCGTCCAGCCAGATTTCCAGAAACTTCTACCACAAAACTCTTCCCAGCCTGGACTCTGTCTGATGAGGAGGACAGGCTGATGCTGTGCAGAAACGGCCCTGCAGTTCTGTAGAGAGCCACTGTCCCATGTTCACCTCCAACAGGACAGTGCAGCACACTAAAGAAAAGAAAAGAAAAGAAAAGAAAAGAAAAGAAAAGAAAAGAAAAGAAAAGAAAAGAAAAGAAAATGTCCATTGTGTGATGGAGTTATCAGGTGACCATCAGAACTGTAACTGTTGTCTCACCTTTCTCCTTCACTCTCTCCTCTGACTTCTGACCCTCCAGGAGAAGAAGTATTCACACACTCACTGAAGACCAGACCATGTAGCGGGTGGTTGCCACAGTAACAGCTCTCAAAGGTCAGTGCTGCCACCTGGTACCTTCAGTGACAAATAAAGAGGATTGTTATAAAAAAAAAAAGACCTGTGACATGCATCAAACTCAAAAAGCCCCACACAAATACAAAGTGGGAATCCTAAAAAAAGTCATACAAAAAACTTCAACTAAAAATGTACAACATAAGCTTTTAGTTATTATTCCACTTGTTCTTGTTTGAAGGTTTTTAGGTAATTGAAAAATTATTACTGTAAATCTATCTATCTATCTATCTATCTATCTATCTATCTATCTATCTATCTATCTCATATTTTATTAACAGGTGCTACAGATAAGCATTGCAACACAGGCAGTGAAGTCAGTTCCTATGGGCTCAGTTTCAGATTTTATTTACCACTAATGTCAACATTGAAACATAGCAATTAAAGTCCTAGTAAACTCTACTGGGACTGTAATACAAAATAATAAATAATAACAATCCATTTTCGAGGAGATTTAAAAGATGACACAGAAATAATATCTAATCTGCTCCATGTAGAACACAACTGCTCTAGCACCAAACTCACCCCTCATCCAGGCAGCGCACTGAGCAGCTCACCGGGTCAAGGTCACCGACACCCGTGGGTACATCGAGTCCGAGGGAAGAGAAACCACTGGCGTGGACGCAGCCGATGAACCAAGGTGAATTCTCCTCTTCGGACGCACAGACAACTGCGAAGCTGATGTTAAAAAACGGCAGCAACGCAAAGAGCACGCGGAGTAAAGGACTCGACATGACTCGTCTGTTTCCACTCGGCAGGCAAAAGGCCGCATCCAGAAAATGGGTGTGCAGGTCTGCAGGGCAGACATACAAGTGGAGGACAAAAGCATCTGATGAGGACGCACAGGAGTAAGAGGAGGAGGAGGGGGAAGGTGCACGGACGTCACAGGATCTGCATACAAGGTGAGTGTGACTGTGACTGTGTGCAAACGAGGGAGCAGGGAAGTGTGCAAGGAGGGAGGAGGCTGCTTTCATGGTTACAGGACTGCTGCTATGATGTTATGTCGTAAAAATAACCTTCACAATTGATCTGAGCCTTTGTTATAATTTGACTTTATTTGTGCAGTATGTCATGTAGAGCTGTAAAGGGGTGGAGGGATGATGTGAGGACATCAATACTGCATCATAAATGATCAGGTGAATCGTTAAATGATAACGTTATTGCTATCTAATGTGTTGTCTCGTTTTCATTCAGTGAAGTATCAATTACTACTGATACATTTTAGGAGTTTTCCGTGTAAACTCCCTCAGTTTGCACAGGAACAAGGGCCGGACTTTACGCACTGAACTGCGGCGTCTTTTTTTAAAAATAATGTGACATAAGAAGTCACGGGGAGGAAAAAAGAAAATAGTGCTGAAAAGACACCCCGTGGGTTTGTCTTTTACTTTGTCAAATGCAACATGCAATGTGTTCACTTCGAATCTAAAAAATCTCACCTGAAGCTCATCTGACCTGACATGACCCGAGGACGCACTCGCGCACCTACAATCGACATCACAGGAAGGAGCTGATTTCTTTATTTGTAGCCTGCGTTCACGAGCCCAAGGTCAGCCCATGGAAGAAATCACATCACAGATGATTCTCCCACAGACTGTTTCAGCCACTTCACAAAATAATATCTGCTCTTTTATCGAGGAAGCATCGAATTGTAGACATAGAAATAAACTTTTTTCTTTTTCTTTTTTTCTTTTTTTAAAAAAAGGAAAAATAAATCCTGTTTTTATTTCAGCTGAGGTATGCCCCCCCCCCCCCCCCCCTTTGCTGTGGTGACCCCCCCCCCCCCCCCCCCCCAATCCGCCAGTAAATCACTATAAAGCAAAGACTAATTTAGTTTGTTTCCCCCATTAAGTGGCACATCCTGTGAGTGGGCTTCAACACTGTGGATTAGCACCTCAACGGTCACTCTGCGGAGGTCAGAGTCAACACTCGTGTGGTCGTTTTAAACTGCTGATCCACATGGTTGTTGTTTTTTTTAATTTTTTTAATTTTTTTTAGTGAGCCCCTGCTCCATCATGACGCTCCTTCTCCTCTCGAGGGAGACTGTATGGTTGGAAATTAAAAAAAAAAAAAAAAAGTCAAACATATTTTCAAAGAAAAATAGCAGCAGAGATGAGAGCTTTTCGTCTCGGGTGCACGGTGTCCTGTGTGATTCCCTTTGCTGGAGCAGAAGAGAATAAAGCGTCGTCCTCACCGTGCAGCTAACTCCACCGGTCCACCTTAAAAAACTCTTCCGGTTTCCCTGACATCCCCTTTAAGAGATTCCTCAGTTCGTCTCTGTGACCGGCAGGAGGCGCAGCCAGACCGCGTCCTCTGTGTGGCGGTGGTTGTAGCAGTGAGGGGCACAGCGGGGGGAGTCACACACTTCTCCTCTGTTCATCTTCTACACGGAATACTCACAAAATTGGTTGATTTCGTTCCGTCTGTCCACTCGTGGACTCACGTGCGTCTTCTCTCCAGAAAGTAAAACATCAGTCTGACTCTTTAACAAGTCATTTCACTTTCCAGGGAACAAAAAAGTGCATTTTTTTGTTTATTTAATATATAAATGCATCAGCCTCTGTGGAGACAAAAAAAAAAACACTCCTGTGGGTTAAACCTTTATTTAAAGCGCACGTGCGCTATACAGTGGGGTCATGTAATGTGAATTCATTTACAGTGAAAAATACACAGACATGCTGTATTTGCAGCGGGACCCCGGAGTGTCTGTCGTGGGCTCCTGCAGGTCCCATGTTCACACACTGAGGAACATTTTTCCACCCAAACCCTGGAACACGCCACGAAACCTCGGGCTCGGACACTCTTTCCTTTATCACCTGCTTCATTCGTTGAGCGCGTGCTGCGTTTTCGGTGTATGCGCGCAGTGACACTGTTGCCAGACCGTCGACTCAACGAAATTCTTCACAGAAATGAACCGCGAGGTCCGCGCTTTGGTGCGTAAACGGGGAGAAGGCTTAGCGTTATGTAAGCGCAGTCTGGGTCCTTAACTGAGGACATTAAAGTCCACAGGAGAGGGGACACACACATACACACAAACACAGTGAAGTCCAATCACGTCAAACACACTGTCTTCTTCATGGTTGATGACGGTGGAGCAGGTAGAGAAGAAAGAAGAAGAAAAAGCAACCTTTAAATTCACTTTTCCTCACATTTTTTATTTGCATATCTTTTTTTCATCTGTCATTAAACTTGATTCCATCATAGAAAACACCGCTTTACTGACACGTTACATGAATATATTATCCATTTATAGAATTAGATATTTATTAAATGTGACGATTAGTCAGTGGAAGTAATGGTTGACCCATGAACCTTTTTCATTTAGTTTATCCTTTATCTGAGTTGTTTTGTCATCGTTTTTTTAAATAAATAAACGTTTCCTGGTTGTTTCTCCAAGAAGAGAAGTCCACTTTATGTTTTCCTCTTTACTTATTTACTTTATTTATTAACTTTAGCCATTTTCTTACAGATGTATTAACACCTGAAATGATACTGATCTTTCAAGACTCTCCGCCAACTGAATTAAAGGACTTAGAGGCCCATAGTTTATTTTTTAAAATCATTTGATTTGATGTTGTCAGCTCTCTTCTCCCATTATACCAACATTAACAGACACATCTGCTTCTTTAAAGTCTTTCTCTTTTAACTTTATCAGATCATTTTATTCTGTTTCTCAGAGATATAAAATAAAAACAGGACATGTGAATCACTTCAAGTGAAGTTCAAAACACAGTTTAATGAATTAAGTATTTCATGAAAATTAAATATTAGTCAATCATGTCAGATTGTTATAGAGGGGGTGTGAGAGCTCTTACTCCTCTGCTATGAATAGATCAGCAGGAACTTTGAGAGAAACTTTTGAAAATATCTCCTGAATTCTTTTCACAAGCCTCTCTAGTCCTATATCACCATTTTAATAGTAAAAAATGATTTATGTTGCTCAGAAAAAAATCTGGTTTTGATATAAATCAGATCAAGGGAAGCCACATTGTGAATAAACCAGGTGATTCACTTAGGCTGACAAGTTTCTATATAATAAAGATGCTAATTATTATTTTTATTTGAAGAAGCTTTTTTCAATCTTACTTTCTTTTCCTGTTTAAACAGCGTGTTTTATTCACATAAGCATTATGTTTCAGTATGACAGCATTAAACTCCCATTGTGCTGAAGTTAAAGTATTGGTGGGTGATTTGAACAAGACATAGGTTTTGTACTTCATGGCGAACAATAACTGCATAAGTCTTTATTAAAGTTTAAATTCAAACAAGGAAGACCTATTTTTCATATTCATGTTCATTCATTTTTATATTCATGGTCAACAGATCCTGCTATAGTTGTTGCTGTCAGTGTTTGATTATAATTTGTTTTAGGATTACTTTTATCATTATACAGGCTCTTATAATGCTGATAATTAATGAAATTTTTCTTTTTGTTTTCTCCCCCATCCTCAAACCCCCACCCACAGTCCAACTGATGGAGGCAGATGGTCGTCCACCCTGAGCCTGGCTCTGCTTGAAGTCTGTACCTATTAAAAGTAAGTTATTCCTTTAGCAATTGTTGACTCTCTGTTATAAAATATAATGTTAAGAATATAAAGCTCAGCCTTACTCTTTGTGAAGAAGTCCTAAGTAGTGAACAAGCCTCTCATCATGGTCTCAAAGGAAGAACAACTTCTCTTTGTGCGCACACATTTCTGAAGGGACTCTTTGGTCTGTAGCACAAAAAAGGGGACTGGTTTGTTCTTTACTCCTGAAGTCTTTGGATCTATTTACAAAATGTTCAACCACAAATCCATAATGGAGGCCTCAAAACTTGGAGAAAGTTTGGAGGGTCAGTAGCAAAAAAAAATGTGTAAAGTAATAACATAGAAAACACTGCATTTGGTTTTTTAGGACACATGGGTCTGCTTTGCATTTATAAAATCCATTTTAGTATAAATAAAAATAAAGTCTTAGCTCTGCAACAGCTCATTTGATTCCCCGCTGTGCTTAAACATATTGACCAGGTTAAACATCCTTATTTAAAAGCTGTTTTGCAGCTCTCATTTACCGTTTCCCCCCCCGAGGGTGAAGGAGCTCCACAGGCTCCTGTTACACTCCAAACAATCCTCAATCAGTCCAAATTATTAACAAGGATCCACTGTAACTTTCAGATCTTATCATCAGCAGGAGCAGTTTCCTGTGTTTGACAACACCTTAAGATAAAGATAAGTAAATACATCTGACATTTTGCTTTGTCAAGACGAGAACAAACTCATTGGACTAGAAAAACAGCAAATATAAAAAAAGAAATATTAATAAATATACACATTTTGCATTAAGAATCAATTGCTGATGTTGAAAAAAAAAATAATAATCAAAGATTATAATTTAGTTAGCCTGCAAAAACTGCACACAAAAGGAACCTAAAAAAAATACTTTAGTTGCTAACACTTCACAAACTGAATTTATTAAAACTGTGATTTTTTCATATCACTTTCTAACTTTAGTTTGAATAAACTTAATTCATTTGGGTGTAATCCATTTCAGTAGTTTTCAAAGTTTGTCAACCAGTGTAACTCACACGCTGTAAAAGATTTCAAGATAATTGAATTTAAAATTAAATGTTCACCTGCTGCCTTAAAAAACACCAACTTGACAGTACATTTGTGTCAACATATAAAGTCTAGTTGTTAAACTTTTAAACTTAGTCTATGCTCCCAGATTACTTAACATTTACTTCAAACCTTTCATACGGGACCTTAATGAAGACAATGGATAGGTTTATAAGTTTTGCAAACTTATGGCTTGGTAGGGAATCATGCTATATGTCCAATTTAAAGGACACATCTCCTGATTTTTCATTTTGAACATGCCTTCAAGCTGTGGAACTATAGACCCACATGAGGAATAAGTCCTGGATCCCCTTTTGTCTCACATGCTGAATACTCAATTTAAAGAAGTGGGTGAAAAATGTCAGCTGAAACCTTATCTGGCAAAGGGCCCAGACAGCACCAAAAGTCTCCTATTATATTTCCCAGCCAGTCAGTTTAAGTAAATTCACTTGAAAAGGGGAAGAAAGGAAGCTCGTCTGCTCAAATCTGCTTCTGACGCATCATGCCTCGTGCCCTGCAGCAAGGCACTGCAGGGCTGTTTTTCATCAGTCTGACGTTTGACATATTCTCTGTCTCTGAGTGAGAGTATCTGTCGACTGAGGCAAAGGCCAGTGGCACTGACCGACTAATTAATAATCAACAAGCTGTGGCCTGAAAACATGAAAGTCAGGGTAGAAACAAAAATAACTAAATACTAATGTGGCATGATTACACAGCTCATTTCTAGTTTGTATCTTAATAATACAAGTTTTCTGTATGTGTGTGTTGGTGGCTTTATTCTCAGGCCAGCTTGGGCGTCTTGTTCTAAGTCCCTGGTATGAGGAGTCAAAGGTCACCGCTGCTTGTGGCCTGTTCAAATCCCCCTTTAGTGTGTCACGTTCTCAACTGACCTGTCATTTTATAAAGGGAACCAGTGTCCAGACATTAGTCTTCAGGCTGTGGAACATTTTAATCAGCTTATCTGCAGTTTAATTCAACAGAATTTTACAGATATTGAATTCAAATAGACTGAAATATGCATAATTCAATTTATGGACATTTCAGATTAAGAGATTTATTGATAATTCTGGGGAATTTTTCTTCCCTATAAGACTGATTTGAAAGATTGGAAGAGACAAGAAGCTTACTACTAATAATAGAAATAGTAATGTAGCATAGTATAGTATTTACTGGGAGTGGCTATTAATATTGGTCCTAAACATGTTTTAAATTCTGAGAATGAATTATTACCAACAAAACAGACAGGGTCCAATCATTTATGCTTTTGTGCATCCATCAATCCTCAAAATTATTGCAAAACCTCAAACGCTTTTTTGCTGTATTTGTTTTGTGTGGTCACTTGTGATGTGTCTAGTTCTGTTGTGTGATTCAGTCTATTTATATTTTGTTATCTTGTGCGTGAACTAAACTTGTGAAGATGATTGTGGTGATGCTGAAACCTGCATGTGATATGAAAATGGTTCAGGCGTTCATTTTGACAGTTTCTCAGAACAAACAACAGGAATGTTTCAGTTTAAGATGTGGATTACGAAAAAAAAAAAGGGGATGCCCATATACTTTTAGTCCAGTTGCATTTACATATACCACTACATTTAATAATGGTAGCCTATAAGTTTTGATCAACTTTGAAATTTATATATATACTTGAAAGTCAAGTGCCCAATCATAATAATAATATATAAATAGATTTTTTTGTCATATCCTACTTAAATTTCGGCTCAGTCTATGAGTGCAACGGGAAGCAGAATGGTCTTATTGTTTTAGGTTTAGATCCTTTACATACATGTTGCTAAACGACAGTCTAAATGAACAGAGGCCAGTATCACTGCACTGAACAGATATGAGTGATTGAATTGTATGTTAAAAGTTGCTCCAGTCTCCATGATCCATTCAAACATTATAGGCTACATCTGGCTCAGCCCCGTCCCAAGAAAAGCCTTTACAAATGGAGTTGAGCTCCATGACGGAGCAGAAGCCCCTCTGGTGCTGGTTTTCCCCTTCCTCCTTCCTCCTCCTCCTCCTCCTCCTTCTTCCTCCCCGTGCAGTTTTCCTGCTTGGCAAGGGAAATCCACCAAAACTCTGTGTCTAATGTGTTTTCACATTTTTAGAAGCTACAGGCCCACCTTGTATTAATATGTAGAAAAGAAATAATAATTACATAGAATTTTTTTGTTATTATTAATGTCTGTTGTTGCTGAGGTCTTGAGTGCAACAGAGGCAGTTAGTAAGTAAATAAACGTGACGTCACTTCAAACACACTTCGAACCTGTGTTTTATTTAATTCCAGTGCGACACTTAGCCTACTAAAATAACCCAGCACTTTGCGAACACACATTTTGTTGTTCGAGTTTGATTTTATTTTATCTTTTTTTCCCGGCTGCATTGTTGTTCCCGTGTCTTCTCCAAACAGGCCGGGCTCCCTCCCTCTGACCCCGGCTCTGAGCAGGAGGAAGCCGGCTAAAGCCCCGGAGAGGCAGCGCTGTTTCCCCGCGGTCTCCGCCCTCACTTTAAAATCACAATTAAACTGTAATAACAGACTTTAATTTAACACTATTCCGGAGTGTTTTGGTCCTAATGGAAAAGTGTGTAAAAATGGTGGGCACGTGGTGTTTCTTTGATATTACAATATATATATATATATATATTTCCCATTAAAATTATAGAAAATGTGAGTGAATGTTTAGTTTGATGGAGACGATAATGAAAACACCTTATTATTTTTACATGTGAATTCGTATCATCACGATGTCATTAATTCCTCAGAAATTTTGCCATTTGATTAATTGCCAGTTTCCATACGCCTAAAAATGTAAATGTGTCGTTTTAAATGTGTCGTACTGTTGTTTAATCTATATTTCTTTGCCATTAGTTTTGCAAAAAAAAAAAAAAAACTATTACAAAACAGTCCAGTGAAAGCGTGTGCTGCTTCACAGAGGCTTAGTGTGAGTGTGCTTGGAGCTCATCAATCAGGCAGGTGTAAAATATTTTAAAAATATCAAAAAAGGAGAAAGGGTGATTTTTTTTATTATCCCTTTAATCCACTCTGTTTCTCACATCTGGCTCATAAAAAATTCTTGTACAAAAAGAGGAAAAGCACGTGGTCGGCGCATGGAGGATCCATGTACATTACACCAGCTTCTCTCACTGGGAAATGTTTGTTCTTACACAGGAGCTCCGAGCTCCGGGGTCACACTCACATGCTGGGGTCAGAGCTGCCGCTGAATTAAGGAGGACGGCTTTTATTTTGAAACAGACCACAATGACCCCTTCACCCCTCTTTTTTTAAAACCATACAGCACCTCTGCTTGGTTGCAGGACTACTTATATGCAGTGACATTATAATTTCATCAATGTGGAGTTTGAAAAGCAACAAAACCCAGACTGTGCAACGCACAGACACACTCACGCACGCGCACACACACACACACACACAGGGGCTCTAAATAAAATCTCTGTGACTGTTTCATGTAATTTCATTGTACAGCTGCTAATTTAAAATTTCCCTGTTTGAACCATTTCCAATTTATTCCAATATATTTTAGGGAATTAATTGTCCATTTCTTTTCCTTTTTTGGTCTTATCCTGAATTATTTTGGGTTTATTTCATATCTTGATCTGCAGCTATAGACCTGACCCAGGAGCAGCTTGCTTCTTTCCCGTCCAGGCTGCACAAGTGTGTGCTTGCATGTAGTCTGACAGATTCTTTTTCCAGTGGGTTTTTAACCATGCATATCCTTTTCTGTGGCTTTTCTGTCCCATGAGACCCCAAGAAACAACGAGACCCGGTGAGAGAGTAAGAAAAAGTGAGCGAGAAAAACGCAAAGTAATGACTGACATTTGTTGCTTATTTATAATTATTATTTGGCACCAAAATGGTATCAGCCTGTGGCGTGAACTTGTGTGAGGAGGAGAGCGCAGATGAATACCTGCTTCAGAGGTGAGACATTAAACAAAAACTATGTCCTCATCTTTTATCAGGCCTCCGCGTATACTTGGTGTGTGTGTTGTCTTAATTGTACGTTTTCTTTCACGTTGTTTTTCTATAGAAGTTACAGTCTACTGATTCCCAATCCGCACTGGAATTTAACCCTGAAACGCCAGCAGCAGAATTGTCCCTGCTGCCAGTAAGACTCGTCCAGGCTGCAGCCGCCGCCGCAGCAGCAGCCGCAGCAGCAGCAGCAGACGTAGTGCTGGGGCCAGACACGCAGCTCCGGCTTCTCTTATCATCCTCGGGGCTTTGGCCTGGACCATATATACCGCAGTCTCATTAATCAGGGACACATCACGTCAAAACGTGGCAGGACGAGCAAAGGGCAAGTCTGGTCAAAGCTTCTGGGAGAAGTTCTGAAGGTTCTGTTGTTGTTGCCGCTGCTGCTGCTCCTGAAGCGCACAGTATAGTCTGACAGACATGTCGTGCAGCCCCAAGGCTGACTTTATATCCGAGCCTGGACCAGGCTGGAGAATCAATCACGTCAAATGCTGGTATGAAATGTATGAAACAGTCTATCATTCAAACATCAACAATATTTTGTATTTTTATGGTTGCTGTGCGCCTCGACCAGGCTGAACAGAGCTGTTGGGTTACATTATTGTATATTATCGTGTCATGTCTATATTTTCGGGCTTGCCCTTTATTCTATAGTCTTTCAGGAATGTGGTTGTTTATCGAGAGGAACTGGAGAAGTCGGCCATCTTTGCGCACGAGCTTCCTGCTAATGCGCGCACGCTGCAATACTTTTAATACTTTTTTGTTTTATGAGTTGCTCAGAGGCTCGGTGTCCCTGTACGAGTGTTGTGCTGTTCAGTCCGGCTCAGCGAGACTCCTCTCCGTTCCATGCATGTGAGACCGCGAAGCATTTACACCACCTAATGTGCAGCGGTTTAAAAAGGCTGCATGCGTAAATGTCTGCGGTTTGCCTCTTGTTATTACTGCAGGCTCCGCAGATCCACCACTTCTACCGTCACACACACACACACACACACACACACACACACACACACACACACACACACTGCACATACACCAGGGACCGGAATTCTCTTGACTGACACACATACTGTATTCTCGTCTCTCGTGTATGCCTGTATTTACCTTTATTCATCAGTGAGGAATTGAATTATAGGTAGTTTAATTTGTCAATTTAAACTGCCCACAATTTCAATTATGACGAAAATTTGCGGTCTATTTCATACCATATCTGAAACTCTTTTGAGTCGTGAAAAATCGTTAGAATTGTTGAAGGTATATGTGTTTAGTTTTCCATAAGGTTTGACATTTAGCTGTGGAATTGATCAACCTGACTTAAAAAAGTATTTCATGACATACTGGTACAACATGAAAAGCAGATGTGTTCCCAAAATAGACGACTTAAAAGAAATAAAAATAAAAGGAAAAGGAAACCCCTTAAGTAAACATCAAATATGTCGTGATTTCATATCACTTTCCTCGTCATTAAACCACACACATACCCAAAGAAAAAAAGGCAGCAGATTATTGTCAAACTCAGAAGAATGACCAACAGTCTGTTATTTACACTCAGTCGCGTTTAATGAACGTTTCATAATAAAAAAGACAAGGAAAGTGCTTCAGAAATTCGCCGTTCAAGTTTCCATTTCGAGTGCAGCTGTACTATACAGTATATATATATATGCATATTCACAACAACAAAAAAATATAAGAAAAACCCCAGAAAATTCACAAAAATAAATATTCAGTCTCATTATAAAGAACCAGTGACTTCAAATTCCACGTCAAAAACCTGACCTCAAGTATTGTATCAATAGAGAGAAGTAAATGAGTGAACGAGGAGGGCGAGGGTGTAGTGGGGAAGAGGAAGAGGAAAGGAGGAAGGAGGAAGGAGGAGGATGGAGGGTGCATGCAGCTTCTATATCAGCCGCACGATGCGATTGTTTACATTGATAGCGTCACTGTCAGAGAGCTATTTGTCTTAATGGTGGAAAAGGCCCTCCCTACAGGCCATTACCACCATCTCTGTCCGTGAGAATAGGCTGGTGCGTCAGGGGTGTCCGTGTGTGTGTGTGTGTGTGTGTGTGTGTGGGTGTGTGTGTGTGTGTGTGTGGGTGTGTGGGGAAACCCGCACAGCTTAGGGCACAGGCTTTTCCTCCTCTTCCTATGCCGTGCAGCCTATGCTTTTGACATGCAGAGTAAAGGTTGAAAGCTTGGCTCCGAGACACACACACACACACACACACACACACACACACACACACACACACATCTGCCTCCCCCCCTCCTCGACCCCGTGCCTCCCCCTTTTACTGCAACAGCCTGCTCACGCACCAGCTTGGGCCGTGGCTGCAGAAATAGCCCGTTTACAAGCTGAGAACAGGCGTAAGTTCAAGTTTGAGTTGTAGCCCCAGCCTAGAATCAAGAAAATAACAACAATTATAATAAGAGGACCCTGCAGTGAGCTGTGACGTCACGCCGGTGCTTTAACCACATCTAGCACATGTAGCAGAACGATGCCCCCCCCCTCTCTCTACCCCGTTTTTTTAATAACCACACATTAAATAGCGTCTTCAGTCCTCTGAATGAACGCGCTCTCTGCTGTGCTTGTGAGGAGGCTGACACCATTCACTGGCTTTGGGTTTGTTGTGATCTGACTCGCCATCAGCTGCATGGGCCTCTCCTTCCTTTGTGAGAGAAGCCTGTCAATTAGCAGAGCGCCCCCTGCACCTCCTGCACTGCTGTTAAAATCAACCACACGTTTATCTGTTTAGGTTAAGGTTATATTCATGTGCACTCCTACGTGGAGTCAATCCTGTGTATAAGGTGTGCACAATGGAGCAGGAGCTGCAGCTTAATGCAGGGGCCATATATAAGCAGAC
This sequence comes from Brachirus orientalis, assembly GCA_016785285.1. Lineage (NCBI taxonomy): Eukaryota > Metazoa > Chordata > Actinopteri > Pleuronectiformes > Soleidae > Brachirus > Brachirus orientalis. The sequence continues at coordinate 2,669,646 of JAFBJR010000258.1, read as the reverse complement.
CAGGGCTAATACAGTACATTCACTGAGTCTACATTAAATGAATGTAGTCATTCTATGTAGTTGACATCAGAATTATTTTTTTTTTATTTTCCTGTGGAAAGCTAATTGTAGTCTGAGTGTCTCAGGCAATAACAGGAAATAAGAAACGTTTTTTTCATCTTAGATCGAGACAACTGAGTCAAACAATGAACGAAATGAATGTATTTTGCAGATATTTTTCATATGAAATGAAACAACCTATTTTTCATATGACATGAAACAACCTTGACACAATTGACAAATATA